>JAJJMC010024047.1:931350-976618 GCA_023531435.1 Papaver californicum | reverse complement strand
CGATGGTGGGTGAAGAACAGTGCCGGCGATGCACCAGCAGGTGACCGGCGGCGCCGGAACTCCACCGGAATTTCTCTGAATCGATTTCTAGGCTTTTGTACTCGATTCTCTTGGCTTCTCTTGGTATTTATAGATAGTAGAAACCCTAGAGAGAGTTCTAAACCTAATAGAACTCTCTAGAACAGCCCACAAATCCCAATCCTAATCAAAACCCAATTCCGGCCATGTTCATGATTTTTCAACTGATTTCACGGGATCTTTTTGCTGTTTCTCGATTGTTCTAACTTGTGTGGGTTATCTACTAACATTTGGAACAATCTGGAAGCGAAAGAAACCAAATTTCACGTTGATTTTGTGTTGCCAGTAGAAACAGTCGAGCCCGATGAGTTGACCCGGTGACTCGGCCCGATCCAGCTCGCTGGGTTGACTCGATGGGTTGACCCGATCCAGGGGTGCCCCAATCCAAAGTGTGGGTGCTTTGATCCATTTTCCCGGGTGCCTTGAACACTTTTTGAGCCAATTTTTCCACAAATCTTTATTCTTCTAATGTACCTACAAAAGCATAAAAACACGTAATAGATACAAAATCGAATACTAACTCACTAGAAATTAAGGTGCAATTCAGACACTAAAATGTGTCTATCAAGGGTCCACCCAAGTTTGACCCATACTTTAATACATATAACCCTGGTTGGAGACATAACCCGAATTTCTCTTGGTCTAAAGGTACTCAACATGGTGGCCCATCTAGTAATCCACCACCAGGTTTTCCTAGGAACCCAACTCAAGCCCAAGAACCAAGCCTAGTTGATTCAAAGGTGTTATCTCTAGAGGAAATTCTAAAACTCTTTATTGAAAGTATTGCCTTAGATCATGCCCAGAAAATCCAAAATTTTAACATGATAAAGAAAGGATCAAAGATTTAACCTTGATTAGTCAATGTTACCAACAAAATACTGAGCGAGCCATCGGTAACTTAGAGACTCAGATAAATAAACTGTCAAACAAGCTTAATGATAGGGAGAAGGGGAAATTTCCTAGCCAACCGACTCCGAATACAAAAGGATTTCACCAGGTAAATGGGTCAGGTAGTACCCTCATGAGTGGTAAAACAACAAAAAATATGGTTGAACAACCTAACGATTAGATGTGTCATGAAACATAGATATATACAAAAAAAGAACATGGATGAACATCTTCCATTGGGTTGGAGTAAAGAGGTTACTATATATGACAACCCGTTAGCACTTGCGAAAAATGGTGGTGTCTTAGCTTACGGTTCCAACTATATCGTTATTTATTACCTAAAAGATTTTACCTACAATATTTATCACCCAAAATGTTTTACTTACGAAAGGATGTTGGATTTTTTAAGGAACAACGTATTTATAAAATATTCCCTCATAATTATACGTTAGTTTCATTGAAACAATTAGGAGAAGAAGGTACAAAAACAATGGAATCGTTAAAACTATTCCAATGAGATCTCTGTGTAGATATACATGAACCAGTAATCTTCCACTAGATTTTCAAGAAATAATCCCCCTATTTCTACAAAAGTACTACTATCACTTTTCTAGAAACAGAGGGAGTACTATATTTAATTGAGTATTGCTAATCTTTCTTTATCCTATCTATTTGGACTTATTAATTCGTGGGAGTGATATTTTTTTTAATTATTTGTTAGATGTGCATCTCTTAGATAAGATGCATACCTGATAGACACATTTTAGTGTCTAAATTGCACCTTAGTTTCTATTAAGTTAGTATTCAATTTTGCAAATATTACGTGTTTTTATGCTTTTGTAGGTACATTTGAAGAATAAAGATTTGTGGAAAAATTGGCTCAAAAAGTGTTCAAAGCACCCTGGAAAATGGATCAAGGCACCCACACTTTGGATTGGGGCACCCTTGGATCGGGATGAACTGGATCGGGCCAACTCAGCGAGCCAACTCGGCCCAGTCAACTCAGTCAAAGTCAGTTGACCGAGTCAAGCCTTCATCGGGACAGTTCATCGGCAGCAAAACTCAAATCAGATTTTCTTTGCGGTTTCAGCGCAAATTGATAGTTACCCAAGTTAATTAAAGGTCCGTATAACCTATTAGAAGCATCAGAGCCGAGTAATTTGGGCCATAGAAGCATGTATTTGGCCGGATTCCTGTTTCAATTGGGAAGAGGATTTGCGAGTTGTTTTAGAGAGTTCTATTAGGTTTAGAACTCTCTCTAGGGTTTGTAGACCCTATATAAACCAAAAGAATCGAAGAAAAACGAAGACAGAGGCCTAGGGAGCGATTCAGAAGAAATCCAGTGAAGTTCCGGCGCCGCCGGTGACCTGCTGGTGCATCGCCGGCACTGTTCTTCACCCACCATCACCGAAGAAGACGACTCAGTAACATTTATAAGTGTTGCTGTTCCACTGTTGCAGCTCTGCTCCTGTTGCGTTAAGTTTTGAACGTTCTGTTGCTTAAAGCTCTTTGTAACAGCTGAACCCTGTTCTGTGACACTTATATACGTATCTGTTCAGCTGTTGCACAATTCTTTAACCTTGTAATCAATATTTTGAGCAATGAAATCAACTTTTGAGCAAGTTTTCTTCACCATGGGGTAAGTTTATTTACTGGAATGATGGATAAGGTATTTTTCTCAATTTTATGTGATTTAATTATTTTCTAATAATTATTTATAATTCTTTTATTATTATTTGCATGGATTTAAATTAGAAAAAAATGGTTTTTATTAAATAGTTGTGTTCTCTTTTGATGGGTCATGCTTAGTTAATTACTCTTGATGTCTCATGCTTAGGATTTACAATTATTCTTTTAGGAAACATATTTTTGGCAAACTTGAATTAAATTGTTAAAAAGAATTACATGATTAATCACATGAATTGTTAGAAATAACTGAATCTTGATTCCTGGTTTTTCCCATATTTTCTAAAAATCATCTCTAGTGTATTTTCCTGATTTTTATTAGTTTAGATTAAGTCCAATATTTTCTAAAATCGTTACCTTCACAAGTTCGAGAATCGAACCTCTTTTTTTACCACTATATAAAATTACATCAATACCATGTCCCAGAAGTGCAAAATGTTTCATGTCGCACACGTTTATAGGAAAACAAGTTAATATTTGAGCACATTAGAGCACATGATATGGTACGACACGAAAAAACACGTTTTCTTAATATGTTGTGTTATGTTGTGTTGTGTCAGACTAATAAGTACATCGGCACAGCACAACACGCAGCACAAATAAGTACGTGGCACAACACGTCACGACACGCTAAGAAATCCATCATAACATGCATGAAACACTATACAACATAGTGAAATATATCACATTTCATGTGTATTTTACAAAAGAAACTTTATTTTAGCTCATTTTTGATATTTCATTCTCGTTCTGTTGACTTATTTCTATAATAATACATATACTATTTAAATATCTGAAAATATTTTATTTGGAAAACATTAAATAAGTTTATCGGCAAAGCACAACACGACGTATCATGTTTATTTTTCTGACACAACACAGCACAATACAACACGTACGCTAAGCACATGATTTCATGGGCTAGGTTGTGCTGAGTCGTCATGTTTT
The DNA here is from genome assembly GCA_023531435.1 of Papaver californicum. NCBI lineage: Eukaryota > Viridiplantae > Streptophyta > Magnoliopsida > Ranunculales > Papaveraceae > Papaver > Papaver californicum. The sequence continues at coordinate 973,018 of JAJJMC010024047.1, read as the reverse complement.
ACACCTCTACCACAGCCTATAGTAGCTTTTTTCGATTTTATTCACTTTAGGCGAATTAATAGATAATACGATCGATTCAACACGTTATTCGAGATCTACCAAATTTTGCGCCCACCTAGATAAGGAGAACAAGGGGTTTCTAAAAGGGGTGAAACTACTAAGTTATCCTCACTATTAAAACTTAAAAACCTAAGCCAAATCTATTTCAATTTCATTCTCTCATATACTTTTCTATCAACACATTCCTCTTAATTAGGTTTTTGATTGATTTATATATTCAAAATTGAAATATTTTAGAAATTCTAGTTCTGAATTTAACCATAATCGGCCGATATAAATTTTCACATTAGCCAATTATGAATAATCGGCTGAGACGCACATATACGTCGGGCAATTCTGGTTCGATGTTCTTCGTTGTTGAAGATCATCAACACATAATCAGTCGATGTGGACATTTTATATTGACCGATTCCTGGTTAAATCTGGAAAACATATCTATAGGTTTTTTAGGATACAATCGGTTGATGTGGATACTCATATCGACCGATTCTTGGTTAAGAAAATGCCGATGTATTATGTTAGTTTTTAGGATATAATCGGTAGGTATGAACATTCATATCGACCAATTCTTGGTAATTATTTGTCTGAATAGCTTTTAGGTTTCAATTGGAATATATATCAACCAATATCCGCCAACTTCTAATGTTCTTTGTGGATGAAGAACACCATCCCAGAATCGGCATGCACACGTGTACCATCGTATCCACCGGTTCTAGTTTCATGTTCTTAAATATTTTTTAAAATTAGTCACTTTTTTGTTATTTTGAAGATTCATTAATATTAATTAATTTCACAACTAACATATTTAATTAAAAACTAACATGGTTAATCAAGACTAATTATCATTAACAAAAATAGTTGGATCAGTGGTTTTTAAAATTATTTCTAAATGATTATATTTTAACTTATTGAGCGTAGGCCTCAAACTGGCCAGGTAACTTAAAAAATTAATTATTTTTTTTTTTGTCATTTGGGATGTATAAGAGTATAGCACACGAACATATATCCTAGGTTACCGTACAAAGAGAAACCGAGGCAACTCATGCATTCAAGGTGCTTAGAAGACCAAGTCTTGTAATCTAGCTAAATTTTATTTAATATAGCTAGATAGGATAGATAGTTTGTAACATCTTGGTTTAGTGATCTTATCATTCCTATAAATAAGAATTATGTAAATGTAAATTTATCCCAGAATCATCAAACTCTGAAGATTAATAATATTTTCTTTGGGGTTTTTCTGTGGATGTATACCATTAGTGTCGAACCATGCTAATTTTTTGTCTCAATTTTAATTTATATATTTGATGATCCCTCTGTACCCATGTTTTTTAGTTTTGTCTATAATTTTACACTTACTGACAATATTTGTCGAGTTTAGTTCCCATGCTAAGTGTGGACCGTAGTTTTTTTCTTTTCTTTTTTGAAGCATGTGTTGACCTTAGTTGTACTATTACGTGTTATACTTCTTGCATGTATGGTGCGTTAATGCTCATGAAAAAAAATAGACAATGGGATTATATTCAATCTCTAAATGGGAAATTTAAGAGTCCTTAGATGTTGGTGTGAGGTTTAAATTTTGTGTTAGATGTTAGCATGATTCTGAATTTCATATTTCCGTATAGTTAAAAAGAGGGAGGAAACAAATCTAGTGTTAATTCAGTGATACAAATGGTTATTCAACATATCGACTTTATATATTTAAAGTTTATAGGAGACCCTTTCACATGGTCTAATCAGAGGGATGGTAAAGATAATATAAGGGAAAGGATTGACAAAAATTTAGTAAATGTTGAATGGTTTGACAAATTCCCAAATGTTGCAATGCATCGTTTAACAAGAGTATCTTCAGACTATGATCCTCTTTTAATTGACTTTGATCGTATCAGGTTAGTCTAGACCTTACAAGTAATTTAGGGTTGGTTTAAGCATAAAAATTACAAAGACTTTCTTGAAACTGCTTGGAATGATAATATAAGGAAAGCCGATGAAGATATAGTTTTGACTCTAGATTTCTTAGCTCATGATTTTCAGGACTAGAATTCTTTAGGAACATTTTCAAAAACAAAAAGTCAATTCTGAGAAAATTTGATAGAGAAAATGCTAAGTATGGTCACTTGGTGTCAAAAAAAAGTTTTAAAAGATTTAGAAAATAAATTAGAAACTTGGAATAAAATAGAAAACACTTACTGACTTAAATTTTTTAGAGACAAGTTCTTTAAAGAGCATGACAAATGTACTCAATATTTTCATATTGTTGGATCAAACAGAAAAAGATACAATACCATTCATATGCTTAGAGATAATTCTGGTTAGTGGATCGAAGAGAAATATCAATTAGATAATATTTTAAAGAACCATTTCTTTAGTACCAGTACTTCTTCTGAAAATAGTATAGATCACATATTTGATTCTTTCCTTTGTTTGATTATTAATAAAACTAAAAATAAAGCATTAACCAGAATGCCTGATAAAGAGGAAATTAAATATACTTTTCAGTATAATCCTTGGGGAGCTCCAGGACTGGATGGCTACCCCGCTAGATTTTTTAGAAACATTGGGATCTGATTGAACCAGATGTTGTGAATCTTGTAGTGAAATTCTTTGAATCAAGTAAGTTACCTGATCATTTAAATGAGAATTTTATATATTTTGATTTCTAAAATTGAAAAATCCAAGCACACTTGCAGACTTTAGACCAATAAGTCTCAGCAATTCTTTTTACAAACTTATTTCAAAAGTTCTTGCTTCTAGACTTAAAACTGTGTTGGATAAAATCATTTCTCCGAATGCCTTTACTCCAAAAAGGCGAATTATAGACAATATCATTATTGCACATGAAATGTTACATACTATGAACACTAGTGAATCAAAAAATGGCTATTTAGCTCTCAAGTTAAACTTGTCAAAAGCCTTTAACAAAATAGAATGGAATTTTGTGATACATATCTTTAAATTTTTTTGGTTTTAGTCAAAAATGGTGTGACTGGATTTATAACTGCATATCTACTGTTAAGTCGACAGTTCTATTGAATGGTTCTCTAGGTTTGTAGTTTAGTCCTACTAGGGGTCTCCGACAAGGAGACCCACTATCTCCATACTTGTTTATAACTGCCTTAGAAATATTACCTAGATTATTTTTACATGCTGAACAACGAAAAAAATTCTTTGGAGTCAGGATAAACTCAAATTAATTGTCCGACAATTTCTCATTTACTATTTGTGGATGACTGTTTCAATTTCTGTAAAGTAGACATTGTAGAACTTAGGAACTTAATAACATTCTAGATATCTTTAGTAAATCTTTGGGCCAAAATATTAACTATCATAAATCTGGTGTCTTTTATAGTAAAAAGGTTCATAATAAATATATAAAAATTATGTGTCGTATGTTGCATATTCAACGTATTTCAAAAAATAAAAAATATCTAGGTACACCTTTTTTTTTATAGAACGAAAGCCCTAAGTTTTGAACCATGTTAGAAAAAACTTATAAAACTCTTCATGGTTTGGAACCTAAGTTATTATCGCAAGCTGGTAGAACTGTACTTATCAATTCTACGTTGTTTGCTTTTCCTTGTTATCAAATGCAATGCTTTGAATTTCCTAGGGCAGTTTTAAATAAGTATGATCAAAACAGAGAGATTTCTAGTGAAATAAGAAGAATCCTAAAAAGCGTACTATTCGAGAGCTTGGAGTAAGATTAGTACTCCAAAATCCTGTGGGGGTCTTGAAATCTAAAATCTCCGTAAAATGAACTTGTCCCTTCTTACTAAACTAGCTTGGAGACTCTTAAATAACCCAAATGATTTTTGGGTTCAAATGCTCAAATCAAATCCATTACACAAAAGTAGAAAAGCTCATGTGTCATGGATTTAAACTAGTATTAAAAAAGGTATTGAATTTGTCAAAAAAGAATAGCGTTGGCAGGTTGGAAATGGGGATAAAATACTTATTGCTGGTGATAATTTGATACCTAAAGTTGGCCCTTTAAATAATTGGCAACATGAGTCCTTAAAGTATGTTTCAGTTCTTCTAGACGAGAATGGTAGATGGAATAACCATTTAATTGATTCTCTTTTTGCTCCTGATATTTCTAGATAAAATAAAATCCATTTATGTCAATTGTGATTATCAAGATAGACTCACACGGATATGTACGGGAATGGTGAATTCTCCAAAAATCTTCTCGAATGACAAATTTTGGCTTAAAATTTGGAAAATGAAAACTATTCCTAGGACTTTTTTATTTTTTATTTTTTTGGAAAATGGATGTTGATGTTTTATCTTTAAGAGATAAAATGAATAGAGTTTTAAAACATGTTGATCCACATTGTGTTCTTTGCAATGATGCTCATAATGAAACCTCTGCCAATCTGTTTATCACTTATAACTTTGTTAGGCTGTTTGGTTAGGGTTAGGTGTTGTCATTCCTCCCATGTATGATAATCTTCGAGACTGGATTAAATCTTGGTTTTCTCCATCTTTAAAGGATGGAAGTATAATCTGTTGGAATATTTGGAAGTATAGAAATGATATGTTGTTTAATAAAACTAAACCTAATCTTACAGATTGTATTGTTATAATTCAAAAGTTTTTAGAAGATTGAGAGAGCTACTCAAATAGTATGATGTCTACAAAGCATTTTTGAATACCCAGAGATATCCTGAGGCAGAGTGTCTTAGAAGAACATCAATCAGAGGTTTTTTATGTGGACGCCGCCTCGTATGAAGAATCACATGGATCCTTTGGGATTGGTATTTTATTTTGGTTAAACAATAGAATTAATGATTTAAATTTCTATTCAGGTTACACCACAGGACCAGTAGAAGCAAAAACAATAGCTAGGTAAAATGGATAAAAAAAATTACGATTTCAACTCAACATCAGAACAGATTGTAAAGAAATAGTTTCCTTTTTAAACGATGGATCAAATAATTGCGAATGGAGAACACATAAGATCCTTAAAGATGTTTCTTGTTTTTTGGGTTCAAATATTAGGTATGTGAATAGAGACTCCAATGATGGTGCAAATAAAATTATAAAATGGAGTAGAATCAGAAAGAAATGTTTCATACTAAATGACCCATAAACTGTTATTTTGAAATATAAAATCCTAGAAAGGATTGTAAATGGTCATACCATCGTGTATCTTGTTTAATTTTAATGAAATTCTCTTTTTATTAAAAAAAGAAGAAAAAATGAAATACACAGCAACGGGTGACATGTTCTTTCCTTTCTACATAATGAAATGAAATAAGGTTATTTATGAAGCTTTTACATAGGTCAATACCCATTTTCCACTCCATGTTTATACGCTAATGATTGTGGACCTGAAATTAGGTTCAAATCTATAGGCGACTTATAAAGCAAACAGCTTGATAATAAATTTGGAAATGAGTGGGTTATGCCACAGAAAACAAAATTGAAGTTGGACATGAGACATGCTCACCTTGAGTTTTATTTTGATTTTGGCACTTTGTTTAAGATTGCCTTGAGATGAAACACATTCGGAAAATATCCATTAACCATTCAGAGTGACTATATCAAAATTCATTTTGATTTTAATATTCAGTTTGCCACCCAACTTAGGTAAATTCAATAATCACAGACAAGATCGCCAAATCATATGCATGCAGATCACATGTCTCTGTTACTACTTGCTGGTCGTTTAAGATGTGAAATTGTGAACAACTGGATATTTGAATATTTCAACTGATTTTGATTCCAAATGTCAGATTTCAGACGTAATAATGGTGGCTTATAATGAAACGATGGAATAACCAAATAAGTTAATGGTTTGTCAGCCAAATAAATAAATAGGTTAATTGTAGGAGTGTTTCTTTTTTTGTTTTGTTTAATAAATGGTTCTGGTTCGCATTTTTAAAACCACAAAATACTGAGAGAAGAGTTCGACAAATATTTCAACACTGCTCATTTGATCTGCCACTTTCTATCTAAATTTCTAGGAAATTGAGGTCAAGGCCACACAGCACATTTCTAGATGTCTTTTTAATATAAATATCTTTTCATTCCAAGGTGCATTTGCCCGTTGGTTACCCGTGAAAGGCAATTGGGTTACATCCCTCTGCTCAACATCTGAGGGCAGAGCCAGGTTTTTAAAATAAGGGTGTAAAAAAATTTCTTAATCATGCTAGAGAGTGTAAAATGGGTTTGGAAGACCATTTTTTATCAAAAAAAATAATCAAATTTATAATATTAGACTTAGGGAGCAGTTGGTTTGGGTGTATAATTATAGACCCATATTGTGATCTAGCTCGGTCCTCGACAATATTCATTCAATTTTCCTCCGCTATACCAAAGTTTTTAGGTCAGTTAGCTATTTTTTGTTTTGACAGAGTCAGGATTACTTAAATATGCTCGTATGATCCGAAAATCAATTGGTTAGGTAAAAGTTTTAATATAATTACTTGAAATACGTTTGGATAACATATTTTTTCGATTGGATGGTTTTAGCTATTCATGGAACTCGACAATTAGTTAACTATAAACATGTTTTAATTAATGGTTATATAGTAGGTATACTAAGTTATCGTTGTAAATCCCGAGATATTAATATAACTAAACCATAATTTCATTAATTAGAAAACAGAGTTACTGATTCAGAATTTGAAGAGAAGCTCAAAATTCTAACACAACCATGATCAATGAGTTATTTACTTCCGAGGAACAAATTGACACTTGGCATGTTACAGAAGAAGGAAGAAGCAATACAATCAATAAGAGCAAATAATATGGAGAGCTATGGCAATTCTCTTTACCAAAATGTGAAGTTAAGCCAAACTTTGGCTAGTGGGTGTTAGAGATGTGCAGCACTCACTAGCCAGAAGATGGTTGTCGGAAACTGAGTTTTCGTAATATATTTAATTGAAATAAATATTAAGTTCTACAATTGAATGAATTTTTTTTGATTGATAATAATAATAATTAATTTATTGTTAATTATAGTGTTTCAGACTCAAGAAGGTCGAAGGAAATTTTAAAAAGTTTTTGGTGCACAAATCAAGTACGATGCTATTTATAAAATTTTAAGAGACAGTATTCATGGATTTGACTATCAATTCACTGTTCATCAAAATAATATCGTACTTACTAAACAAGGTGAATTTACACCAGTTCAAGAGGTTGATGGAACAAAAATACTACCCCGATAGATTCGTTGGAAGTACAAGGAGATGGCGAGGCCTCTAGGGAACCAATTAAGCTGCTACAAGATTCATCAAGTATCGACAAACAAAATGCATAAACATTTGAGTTTTTTAGAGAATCAAAATTAAAAAAAAGGAAGTAACAAAAACCCAACAACAAGCGCAGTTCTACGAGATTTTTTCGCATGACCAACAAAAAATTCATCAATCGCAAAAAGAACAAGATGGTGCAATAATATATATGGTTCTCAATAACCTAGACCCAGCGGAGCGAAAATATTATCGAAAAAAAATAAAAGGATACTTTGAAGAGGTTAATATAATCGGCATTGAAGATTCATACGATGATGAAGTGATCAAATTCTATTTTTTTTCTCTTGAAGATGTCATTTAATTTAGTTTTTAAATTTATAGTTTAGTTTTCAATTAATAATATTTTTATTATTTTTAGAGAATTTCTAATGTAATTATTGTTTGAATTAATAAAAAATTAAATTCAACCAATTACATTGTTAAATGAAAACTTTAATCAATGGTTCTATTGTTTGAATTAATATAAACAGTTATATTTTTTATAAAAAGAAAAAAAACTTCATAATAGCCATTTATGTAAACTGTTATATTTAATTAGAACTAATCTATTTTAGAATGACAGTGGTATTAGATTAAAATTTTATTTAATTAACTACTCTATCCATCAGCACCTTGATTGAGTAGTATGTGGTGGAGGAACTTGCAACACAAAAGGGTCAAATTTATTCAACCCCTTAAGGATGTTGTAATGAGCTTCATAACGGAGATTTGATCATTTCCAACTTCTCCATTTCTTTGAAGATCTCGCTACAAGTTAAGCATTAGTTTCACCCCTAATTCGAACTCGATGGACATTAGCGGTTAAAGCTACAAATTCTTGAACTTCATTGTTTGTTGTTACATACCGACAAAACAACCCAGTTAAATTATGGTTATTCAGGTTACCGGTATCAGTACAGAATTTTTCATGAACGCTCTTCCAATAATTCACACTCGGGCATCGTTCTTCATCCCTCGACGGTTAATATTATATAAAATTTCTAGAAAGAGATAAATCTTCATCCGCAGTAAACTTAGGAGTATTGACTATATGTTGAGCCATTTTTCGAATACTTTGAGTGAAATTAAACTTTTGTTTTGTGGGATATTATTGGTGTAGAAGGTGTGATTTTAAAATGGGGATGCGTGGATATACATATGGGTGGATTGAGATATGTTGTATACGAACAAATATATTTTTTGAAAATTACCAACAATTATATTAAACATAACAACTATATATTATCCTATAAAACCACACATTGCTATATCATTTTTTCAAAAGAAACCTACCTAAAGCATTCTCAACCAATACCGTCAATATGTATTTTAAAAGCAAGGGAAAATAATTTGTGTGTACAATCAGAAAAGGTTTATCCATTATGATACATGGATAATCATAGTCTGGTGCAATATGCCCTTGGATGTATTTTAAGTGTCCACAAGTAGTTTGTCCTGGCATCAAAATGGTCATTGAATCACAACCGGAAAAAAGATTATATTTACAATGTAAATATCCTAACTATCGTGAAGAAGCACACTGGCTAGATAATGTTGTGCAAGCTTAAGCAGATAAAAAAGTAATAAAAATGTGCAAAAACTCCAAACTTAAAGCCAAATTTAATAAGTTAAAGTGAAAATCTTGTGGAGTAGAAGATCACCATGTAAGGCATTGTCCACACAAATTGAATGCACAAATCTGGATTGTAATGCTTATGTGCAAATCCACACTTCTATAGAAAAAGACACATACAGAAAGCATTTATATAAATATACTCTGTGTCAAATGTTGGAGTGAAATGATTAAGTGTAGAAAAGTAGTGTTTGCTAAAAAATAATAAAATATTATTCAAACACAATAGTCGAATGAATGGATATAATTTAAATTAAAGAAAATTGTCTTTCTTTTAAGGTTGGTTTAAATTTGCAACTCCATATTCATTTCCATGTCCATCCCCTTCCCATTGAAATCAGAATCTTCACCCTCAACGGAAGTGACATATTCTTCATCTATGTATACATCTTCAAAAAAAAATTAACCTATATGCCATAACCATCTTGAGCTTCATATGGAACTTGTTCATAATATTGAAATCCACCATCTTCAGCATGATCTGGAACTTATTCATAATAATCAAATGCACCCATCTTTAGTTTGACCAGGAAATTATTCTTTATCTCGCGATTTTGTATCATAGATTGAAAATCCGATTGGAAATATTTTGTTGGTTGTGCAAACATCCTCTACCAGGACGCAATATTTAAATGCGCTCAACAAGATCAGCTCGTAGTTAGTGGTACAAATCATGGTTTCTCAGACTTGAAATAAAAACAGTACGACCATCAATTAGACTCTTAAATGGGACCAGGATGCATCATATTCCCTATCTTGACGTTCATGCTCAATAATCATGTTATATAAAATAAGACAATATTTTATTATCAGGTTCAAGTCAGAATGTTTTCAATACTTACATGGCGACCCGATAGATCTAAAATTTCCTTTAAGCGTTCCAAAAGCAAGCTCAACATCCTTCCTTTTAGCCATTCGAATCTTACAAAGTCTGGAAGGTCCAATGTTTGACTGAGAGCTTGTACAATTGTAGTCAACTTTGGATAAACACCACCGACTAAGAAATAACCCATGTCTTAGTAGTGATCGTTGATAACATAATTACAAGGAGGTGATAAATCTTTGAGTATGTTTATAAAAAAGGGGTGAGTGTGCGAACACATTCAAGTCATTATTTGACCTAGGCATTTAAAAAAAAAAACACAGGCAATAACCATAAATCGTATGATGCCACCGCCTCTAACATCATAAAACTCTACTTGTATTTACCCCGATATGTTCCTTCCCAAACTACCAGATAGCTCTTCCATGGACACTGCATACAATCGATACTACATAGCATTACAAAAAATCCTTGTTCATCATTCTCAGCTAGCAACCTCTTCACATCTTCACGAGTAGGTTGGCGCAATTATCTTTCTCCAAAAGTCATACATACTGTGTGGCAAAATTAAATCTCTTTAAATAATAATATGTTGTTGTTGCTCTCATATAAGCGTAGTCGTCGATATTATCAACAATTGTACTTTTGCACAAAACATTTAATCGCTGCTACTAATTTTATATATGGAGAATTCCCCATAACACTAATTGCATCCATACGTTGATCATATTCTTCATCCACTTCAAATAAATTTTCTAACACTTTCAAAAAAACAAATTTTGTTTCATAACTATAGTTGTTTCAGTTTCTTGTAGTATAATCAGCTCATTCAGTGAAATAATCATTCATCATTTTTCCAGCATGCCATCCTCGCTCTCGGTTAAGTCGTTGTCTTTTTACACTTCTTAGGCACCGGTTGACGAATAACACAGCTACAAATATCCAATGCCAATTATTGGAACAATAGCACAACTTTATTATAGTAGTTGGTTTTTCTTTTACTCTTGACTGCTACATCTTTATAACCTAGTTAGCAATTTACCGAATCAATCGTTCCCGAATAATACCCCGGACACTATAATATAGCTATGCCGAATAATCAGCGAATTGTTCGTGGATCTGAATAATTCGGCCATTCGATTTGGGCTTGGTTAGGACATGACTCACTGATCCACAACATTATACGTCCACGCTCCTTCCTTCGGCTGAATAAGGCCTACTAACGTCCACGTTCCTTCCTCTTTTTAGTGCTCATACTGAGACGCTCATACTGAGACTAGAAGTCATAGCCTCTAACTCCTACACACACCTCAACTCCACTGGATCAATGGTTTGATAATGTTAATGTTATACATACCTTATATTTAGTATATAAATATTTTCTTACTATTTTTCTTTTTTGTATTTAGTACATGTGAATTTTATGTTCTGAATTTATATCTCTAAAATAAATTATATACGTCCGTATGCCATTCTGAATTATTATCGAATTACGAGCTCTTGACCGATTTTTTAACCGAATTTAACTTTTACAAATTCGAATAATATTCGTACGTTTACTGAATTCCAAATTACTAACTAAACTCTATAATATGGCTAAGTGATGCCCCTTAATAGTCCTTGCTCTAAGGGTATCTGTGGATAAGGTGAAGTGCTAATCTACTACTCATGCTACAACAGAAAGCAGTACCACCTGATCAACTACCTACTAAAGTGAGTTAAAGTGACAAAAGAAGAAGCACACTTTGGGGGGTCTCATAAATTGATTGAGGTCCTATTACAAGGCAGAGTTGGTAAACCAAACCAAAAATCAAAAGCGTTTCATTTTAGTGCCCACATAATAATAAACGATGTCACATAACAACTTGCACGTTGCCTTAAAGGAGAACAGTCAAAAATTCTCAACTCAAAGTGCACAAATCGAAAACTGATACTATTCAAAACGAAGACCAGAGACTCCTCCCCACTCCCCAGACCAGACCAGACCAGACCAAAACGCATAAACCCCCGCCTTTCCTCTCTTCAATTCCCACTTTATCTGAATTTATATATATTCATAGAATCTCTCCCCATCTCTGTCTATTCACTCTCTACCTAATTCTCAGTTTTGCCTCAAACAGGTACGGTTTTGATTTTTTTTTGTGTAAATGTATAAATTTGGTTTAGAATTGAGTGAGCTACTGAGCTGAATTTAAAACTGATTGATTATCGAATTTTGTGTTTTAGATCTCGTTTTGTATTCTTCATTTAACTCGATTTGTTTGAACTAATTGTGTAATTTTAGGGATTTGTTTTAAAAAAATTATGTTGTGCTGAAGCTTGATTTATCAGTAGGGCACGATTGTTAATCAACGTTGTTTTCTGTTGATTAAATTTGGGGTCAACGTTAATTTTCTTTCTTTGATTGTATCGATGGGTCAAACCTGATGGCTCTAACGAATCCTTGTTGAAATTGTTTTTGTAAAAATATTCCTCGGAAAATGTTGAGATCATGTAATAACATTACTTAGATCCAGTGAATTTCTCATCAAGAGATTGGTAAATTACTTGTAATTCTCAGAGGATTATGTTTTGTCCCGGTTAATTCATATGAGGAATTTCAAAGTGAAGTAGTAGCTGGAATTTGGGTTCATTTTTCCTTTTGCAAATAATCTGAATCAATTTTGGGATGTATTAGCATAGAAATGATAGTTGCTGGCCGGAGTCATGTTACGTTGTTTAAAAGAAATTTATTAGAACAATAGTTATATGGGGACTGTATGTAGTGTATCACTTCATTGGATCAAAGGGATGTGAGTCGTGTAAACTTGTAAATTATAAACTGAGAAGAAACTTAGGCTTTATTCAGTAGTCAGTACTGTTGTTAGAAGCCTAGTGCTCTAAGTAGATGGATGTTCCTGGATTGTTACCTGCTTCTAGTTTTGACATTTGAATCATTTGATGGTTCTGAAGTTGGTAAAGATTCCTGGTAGACTATTTAGTGTTTAATGGTATGTTACATTGTTGACAAATGTAGGTTTGGGGCTATCGCAGATTGAATCACCATGTTTCGCAAAAAGCAGTCTCCTAATCAGGAGAATGATTCTGCCCAGAAAGATGCAAAGGTTAGAGAAATAAAACATCTATTTATTTATTTTTATTTGAAGAATCATATTGCTTAGTATTTTGGATGTTTCTGAATCCAAAGGTTAGAGAAATAAAACATATATTCTTTTAAAATTGCTTCAACAATCATATTGCTAAGTCTTTTAGATGTTTCTGAATCGTGATTTTATGAATGTGAAAGTTCAAAGCTGACTGTGAAGTCCTCTTTTGACATTTTATTTTGTCCAACTTATCTTAAACTCATAGAGATATAACACAGCAATTTGGGGCATGTAAAATTCTTTCATAACCAGGTGAAGGAGCTCAAGACACTGATTGGGCCACTTTCTGGACGTAGTTTACAGTACTGTACTGATGCATGCATAAGGAGATATTTAGAAGCTCGAAATTGGAACGTTGACAAGGCAAAAAAAATGTTGGAGGAGTCTCTTAAATGGAGGTCAACATATAAGCCTGAGGACACCCGCTGGGTAAGCTAGACTGGCCCTCGTTAGTTGTTTTCAGCAATACAAAGAACTTTTACATACAATTTGCGATTGATTCCTCTTTCACAATTGCATATATGATACCAAATATACATCTGTTGTTTGTGAACATCCATACCTCTTAAATTGACCCGATTGAGATAAAGTTAGGCAACCTTTTGGGGATCTTTTTTCTTTTCCTGTATCAATTCAAGAAATATCGGACTTACTGCTGGAAACCCTTACTTTATCAGAATGAGGTAGCACATGAAGGTGAGACTGGCAAAGTGTACAGAGCCAACTTTCACGATCGATATGGGAGGACAGTTCTCATATTACGACCAGGAATGCAGGTCTGTACTTGGGTTACTTCTTTTGATCTGACATTCATCTATTCTCTAAACTTACCCTTTTTAATGCTAATTCATGCTTCTTGTTCAGAATACAGCTGTAGCTGAAACTCAGATCCGCCATTTAGTATATCTCATCGAGAACGCTATCCTTAACCTTCCTGAAGATCAAGAACAGATGTCTTGGTTGATAGATTTCACTGGATGGTCATTGAACACCAATGTCCCCATCAGAACTGCACGGGAATCTGCAAATATTTTACAGAATCACTACCCTGAGAGGCTCTCTGTTGCATTTCTCTACAATCCCCCAAGGATTTTTGAAGCATTTTGGAAGGTTTGAGTTCTGAACTCCCTCAGTTTTGATTACCGTTCTATCTTTTACTTTATCTTTTCTTTTGGGTAATGAATTTAGGAATTATTGGTAACCTGATACAGCAGTATTGACTGATGCCTCTTCTTCTGTCCCTCTGCAGATTGTCAAGTACTTTCTGGATCCAAAAACAATCCAGAAGGTGAAATTCGTGTATCCAAATAAAAAAGATAGTGTGGAGCTCATGAAGTCATACTTTGATATGGATAACCTTCCTACCGAGTTAGGTGGAAAGGCTAACATGCAGTATGACCACGAGGAGTTTTCAAGAATGATGGCCGAGGATGATGTTAAATCTGCAACCTTTTGGAGCGGATCAGATAATAATAAGCTCGGTGTTGTGAGTAAGGGACATTTAGGAGGAGCAGAGGTAGTTCCAGAGCCAGTGGCCCTTGCACCACCCGCCAGCTGAGTCCCAAACAACTCCGAATGGTATAATTATAACAGCTGCTAGCGACTGTACTATTGATTCCCTATTGCAGTAGTCTGAAAGAATTTGCTTAGGGATGCCTCTGAACTCATTGTGGGGATATCATTTTTTACTGTGTAGTTCACAGCTGTCGATCGTCTTGTAATGTTATAAGTGAAATGCATATTCTTCTGTCGATCTCTCTCACTCTCTCACTGGCACACACACTAAAGTAGCAGTGTGGTTGTTCCTTTGAAAACTGGAAATGGCCAATCTTTTTAGGTGAGATCAAACATAAAGAACGAGTTCCAAATTTGCTGATGAATATGGAAAAATAACTAGCAAATTTTTTCAAAGAAAGATAACTTCCATAGAAGCCTTAAGCACGGATAACCTGAGCCTCATTTCTGATATGCACACCATTGATACTCTGCACTTTATATGTATGAACAAACAAAAATAGAGTTACAAGCTTACAATCAAGAGTCTCGACGCCAAACTACCTAGGACTAGGTCTGGATACTCTTAGCAAATCATTGTTATCAGTTTTCAAGTTAAACAAAAAACAACAATATGAATCCAGTCAACTACAAGATATTTTTATCTTTTAGTAAACATCTCGCAACAGGGAGAGAACACATCAGGAACACTGCTAACTTAACTGGTTTTCTTGAAAACTTTTTTATCTTTTTTCATTTGGATTCTCGGGGTCGACTGTCTAGGATATAGGTGAACCATACATACTATATGAGTCGCCTTTTGAAAGTTCTTGTAGTTGTTTGGTATGTGCGGACCAGCAAACCAACTCCAATCCCAACTCCAAGGCAAACACCAAGCCCGATCCCAACTCCTACTCTCACCCCGGCATTAAACCATGATAATTCACCATCCTCCCCTTCTATATATTCTTCCCTCATGTACAAGCTGTTATAATCTTCTTCATTATCTGGTTTATAGTCCCGGTATCCTGATATCTACAGAAAAAAGTCCAAGGATATAAAAATTAAGTCATTGTGTTCCTCCCTTAATGACCACATTTTTTACGAATGTATTTTGATGATAAATGCAAACAGAATCCAGGAACATGTTTCATGAATCTCCCACACAATAATTCAGCATCAAACAAATGTACCCAGAAAAGGAAGAGCTAAAACAATACGGAATGAGAAAGAACTCTACCGGAAAAAAAGAAAAGTTCTACCGAAATAACTACAAGTAGAATGCAACATGATCCGAAAGAATGGGTTGAGTTATTGTGCTTCCAAGATATGCAAACGATTGAAGTGTATGTCAACAAATAAAAGGTAACTGCCTAAGAACAAAACTCAGTTCTTTAATAGTTGTAAAGGGAGGTGATACTGCACAGAAAACTCCCAAGGATATGGAGGCAAGTATTCTAAACAGCTAAACTACTTGACAGGGAAACTACAGCGCAGTTAATAAGTCTTTAGCCATGTTGCAAAGGGAAGTTACATAGTTAATCAATAAGATCAAAGTTTTAATGTTTCAAGAAGAATAGCATGTGCATTAGTGCATGAGTGCTTCAGTCTTGAATTTGATTAATGAACAGAGAGGAATTAAAATGACGGTATGCGTCTAAACCAGGCATGATACACAACTAAGAAAATGAATGAATAATCTCATGTTGCTGATTGAAGGGAGCTACAGTTCTCATGGTTGGAGCACCACTTTCTTTTAACTGATACCATTAACATCGATTCATTATAAAAACATGTGTGCATTTGTAAACACTGAGATTCAATCATGTAAGTTGTCTTTGGAAGTGATGATAACAATTGAAAACATGCAAAATCCAATGATGGTAAACCAGGTCTGATAAGGTGGTTGTAAAAGCTGAAATGGAAAAGGACTTGTGAGAGAAAGAGCAAGAAAGAGATTCATGTCAGATTCTGGTAAAACATAAGACAATGCAAAAGACAATATTACAGAAAGAAAAGGGTATTATTGTTATATTCCCTACATTTAAAAGTTTGTGCCCAGTACCCATATTATCCGATCTATCTAAGATAAGATTTTTAATGTGCCAGAATCCAAGCTACCAATCTATCTTGATACAGGAAATGGGTTTTTCTGTAACAGAAAAACATGTCTAGTGACAGGAAACATTGAAGACACGATTGATCAAAACATAGGAACTTAGTAACTATTAATGCACCAATAATTAGTAAGCAACTGTTATAACTACAATCTAAACTTCAATAAATTGCGAATCCAATAGAAAAATTATAGTAAAACATGGACAGTTTGCACTAGTTTTGTTATTAAGAAAGTAAGTACCTGCAACGGAAGTTCAGAATCAACATCTTTCTTCGATTCTGTCGTCTCGTATTCTGGTATTGAATCTAACATTCCTTTCCTTGTATGCTTCCTCCGGAAATTTATATGTAGAGTTTTAGTCAAAATGATTGGAGTGCCTGAGAAACAACCTGCTACATAAACTTCGATTGTTGGCGAGTGCGATTCAGATTGTTTCCCCTTAAAAAAGGCCGAAGCCGATGTTATTTCCGCTTGACAATTCATATTCCACTGCTTGCTATGGTTTTTCGATTCGCCGACAAAACCATTACAATTAGACATTTCCAAGACCCCAGAGAGCACAAGATCTTCTCTATCAAAAACTTCAAATTTCACACTCCCTGTCATTCTTATACTATCTGTGCTCACAAACGTAGCTTCTTCGGATTTCTTGTCTACACGATCCCTTCTAAGTTGCGAAGAAACTCCATCGGAAAACATACTACTCCTCCCACCATTCACTTCAAGTAAGGTATCATGAGAGAGCGGGATATGATTAAGCGTGAGATATTCCAGAGTTAAACTATCAACCTCGCAATTGCTGATCCTCACATAAAATACTCTCATTTCAAACCAAGGTGAGGAAACTTTGCTCCGAGGAGATGGGTACTGTGAACTCCTAATGACTTTATGGCCGGAATCAGCCACTTCATTATCATTCACCGTCTCATAAGAACACTCCATCATGACCTTACAAAAACCAACAATCCTCTTCTTCTTGTTCTTCTTCAGTGAGATCCTCCCACATCAAATACAAGCTAGAATCAGATTGGCAGAAGATACCTGTGAAAACAGCACAAAACTACAAAATTATACAACAAAGTAACTGAAAACATTTTATAACAACAACAACTACTAATCGAAAAGGAGAAACAGCTAAAGCTGAGCTGATGGAAAAACTAACCCTTATCAATATCAACAGACAAAGGTATCTCTGTAAGACCCAGCTCAGACAAGAAAAGAACAAGTCAGTAAGAAAGGCAAAGAAAGACCCAAGGTTCAAAAGATTTTTGAGGAGTTACAATAGAAAAGAAGGAGAGGAAGAAGACGACTTGTTTTTCAGGAGAAAACTAAGGAAGAAATTGTGATATGAAGGATGAGGAAGAAATGAAAAAGGATAAGAAGTTACACAGAGGAAAAAAAGGTAAAAGTCAAATACATTAAACCTCATCAAAATTTGATCTTTCATATAAAAATATCAATAAATGATACCTAAATTTCACATGAATATGAACACAAAAAATCACAAAAGGGGCTGTAAAATCACCCACCAATACCAAACAACGAAATAATATCCAATAAAAACTAAAAGAATATCCATTTGATTGGGTTTCAATTGTAAACCCAGAAAGATTTATCCTTGCCAGCCCCCAATAAAAATATTGCCGGCAATCAAATTAACCTTCACACGTCATACAAACCTCCAAAAATTCCCTCTTTCTCTAAAGACTGTAACAGGGGTTAGTGGACTTACTATCCAATCAAAAACAAAATGAAATAACCAGTGAATTAATAAACTTACCGGTAGCCAACCACGAATCATCTTTCTTTTTATCTTTTTGTCTTTTCAAATCCAAATTGTAATCGGAATTCAAGACTCTAATGACTTGACGAATCGTTATCAAAACCCCACTACAAAAAATTACCAATTGAATAATCTGAAACTAGCGGCTTGAATATATAGGGCAATTCTAACCGTGAATCGATGAAATACAACACAATTGAGAAGGAGGACCCCAAGTCTTTATAAATCACTGTATCGACACAAAATTGAATCTCTTTCTCAATTTGTCATCCACTCTTATAGAATCTGAGGGAGATTTATTAAGGAAAGACAATTGAGTTTCTTTTCTTCTTTTTTTGTTGTAGAATTTTGAGCCGTATATACAATAAACTCGGATTTTGATTCGTACCGGTGGAGAGTGATATACTGATACGCCTTTATAACAGGGAAGTTTTGGTTTCAAATATCGATGAAATATCGGTCCACATATTTTATATTATAATTATTATATCAAACGTTTTTTCCATATTGAGCTTATTAAGATATAAAACTAGTACTTATTTTTCTAAAATACCATAAAGAACATGAGTGACAATTGAAAACCCTATAACAATGATAAGAATAATTTTATTTTTTCTTGGATTTTTCTTAATTGAAAACCGGTTGTACCGGTCCATATCGATCATTTCGGTCAACTCGTACCGATCAATATCGATCGATTTTTTCAGTCAAATATCGTACCACCGATATGATGTGTTTTGTTTCGGTTGTTGCCCGATACTGATAAAATTGATGAAATATCGACCGTACAGGCCGATATGGACTACACTGCGTATATATAATGAGACTAGATTCGTATGGGAACGGAATACAAGTAAAAATCAAAATTATGACCGGATTCGGAATTTAAGATCGTTTCGCAGGATCTTATCCAAAAACAATTCAGAAGGCCTGCCCAAAATGTACGTGTGATGAAAGTAATGAATTGGGATGGTTTGTTCAACGTTTTTTTATCAGATTTTTTTGAACCGTAATTTGGGGTATACAAGAAAATTGGGTGGCATACAAAATGATTATAATAACTAGTGTGGGCTGATATGGGTTACCTAGGGGTAGTTAATTTACTAAGTTACTCTTAATTAGCTTACTAACTAGACGAAGACTAACATTTTTTTCTTCAGATTTCAAATGTGTGCTCAATATCCTTTCTCTTCCTCATTTACGACGAGTTTGAAGTATTTTATCCAATAAATTCCACCCATCTTGTTGCAGACTATAACTAAAGTTGGCCATTGCGGATAGATTTCACCAGCTAAATGATATTCCATGATGTAATTATTTCCTTTAATGGTGAAATTTACAATATGAACGACTCCATATTTGAGTTTTTCAAACAAATATGATTTAAGCAAAACATTTTTATGTTGTTTGTGAACTCGGAATTCCAAATAAAACATTCCATATCAAACAATCATAAGTGGTTGAAGCTTCTAAAATGACAGTTGGGTTTGTGTAGTGACCCTCATGCTTACCTTGCCAAGCAACATGACATCCCACTCATGCCAATGCATGCAATCAAGAATACGTAACATTCCTGGAAAACCAATTTTCTTATATTTCGTGTGTATACGATTGACATCAGTTATTGAGTTAGTTTTCTAGGAGAAACTTGATCATAATGGTTTACTGTTATTTTAAAAAAAAGTTTAAGATTTGCAAATGCAGTTCTTTTGCCTATATAAATGTACTCATCGATGACAACCACAAGGACACCATAACCTAGATTTCATAAGGCTGCAGTGATCTTTTGTTCAGAACTATGTCTTTTTATATTACGTGCATCATACTGATAATTAAATTTAGGTTATACTTGACAAAGTTCTCTGATAATCTTATCCCTTAAGTTGCGGACCATGCAGAATCCACGCTGAAAATCTTGATCAGAGTATACACATCCATCGATAAAATAATCATACATCATTTTATCGTGGTATTCTGCTCGAAATCTCCATGCTCATCGTCTTCTAAATACTTTTCTTGGCTCAGAAATTGTGGGTGTCTGCTCTGTATATAATTGCAACATAGTGTTAGTCTCATTTCTTTGGTCATCTGAATCCTCATCTATGTCAAGTTACATCTGGAAAAACATTTGTTGTGTTGTATAAACACCTCCATCTCCGTATCCACCTCCGCTACATTTTCCAAATTGGAAACTATTTAAAAAACCTGGCGTTTTTGAGGGCGACCAAAAACTAATTTGGGGCTATTATTTTAACCCAATCCCATAGATGTGGCTAAGGGATAACCTAGGGGTATGTAAGAATACTAAATACCCTTTCACTAATCAAAAAATTACCATATATTCTTTCACTAATAAAACCTAAACCTATTTCACACTTCTTCTCTACCTACTGATTATCAATTTCTGTTTTCTCTTCTTCTTCTATTATTTTCAAACTACCGATTGTGGCACAATCGAATTCATCTTCAACCGATTAATCGTAAACCAAATCATCGTATAATCGTAAACCAATTCATCGTCGTTATTACAATATAAAAATGGTAAGAAAGAAACAAACAACTCGTCAACCTCCTAGTACAGAGTGGCCGGATTTTTCCCAAAGAGTAAGAAATCGAGAGATTGTTGAAGAACACGAAGAACGCGAAGATGATGACCTAGAAACTGAGACCGGTTCCGACAATCCGACTCTTCAGGACTTTGTAATGGCTCCAATAAGGTAAGGGTTTACCATTATTTGTGTTTATTTTGATTCAATCGAATGAATTCGTCCCTAAAATATCAAGGGTTTTAGTTTAGATGTCATAATCGGTAGTTACGTGGTTGTATTAAATTACCGATTATGTTAGTGTTCTTCATTGCTCATGAACATCATGTTAGGTATGTTTAGTCATAGACTACCGATTGTATTCCTGTACCAAAATTTAGTGATAATCGGTAGTTTCGTATATGGTTAAACTTCCAATTATGCAAGTTAATGATCCTCAAAAATATCGATCACAATCGGTAGTTATTTTTACACCTAAACTACCGATTATATTCCTGTCTCCAAATTTACACATAATGGGTAGTTTAGTATAGGGTTAAACTTCCGATTGTGAAATTTAGTGGTTCCTTAAACATCGACCATAATCGGTAGTTATAATTTGTTCATAAACTACCTATTATATTCCTGTACCCAAATTTAGTCATAATCGGTAGTTAATGTTTTTATGTAACTACCTATGTGTGTCCATTGATTTTTCTATTCCATTTTTTATGCACAATCGGTAGATAATGTAGAGCTCGAGCTACCGATTATGCACAATCGGTAGTTATGTTGTTTTTTTGACTACCGATTATGAACAATCGGTTGAGTTCAATGTACTTTTTCTACCGACTATGTACTGATTAAACGGTGTCTTGTTGGAAATAATTGTTCTTTATTTTGTATCAAAGAGGGGAAAAACGATCTAAGCATTCCCACGATACAATTCTATCGGGGCCTCGTTGTGAAGGGGGGAAGAAGGTAACTGCTAGTGCAAGAAGACAAAAGAGCGCTAGTGGAATTGTTATCACTGAAGGAACTCAACCAAGTTATCCAAGAAGTACAAACCTAAAAGAAGGAGGACCAAGTGTTCCACAAGATAGATACTTTTATGAAGGATGACCAAGTGGTAGACAAGAAGAAGGAAGTGGTACAAAGAAGTCAGCTAAGAAGAAAGGAGGACACAAGGTCCCCGACTCTTTGAAGATGAAGGGTATTCAAGAAGGCCAAATACCTGGCCTCCCAAGAGATGGAGGAGATCTATTGTTTAGGTACAAAGACTCTTGGATGAAAGAGATTTACTCAACAAAGGTAATAATTATAAAACACCTTTCTTAACATATTGTCTTTTTATTCGTAGAAGTGTTAACTGTTATTCTAATTGTTTTTTAATTCGTCGTGTATATTAGGACAATTCTAATGCGGTCCGTCTACTCAAACCTACGGCTGCACCAACAAAGATAAACGATTGGCCGTTAGAAGGTGAGTGTCAACGGTTCCAGCAAATTATACTGCAATCGGGGTTATCTACGGCTGCCGAGAATTCAATGTTACTTCACGACCGGGTGTCGATATCGGTATTCATGGAGAGGATGTATCCTGGGACAGATACCTTCCACATGCCGTGGGGAGAGATGACGATCACCTTCGATGATGTGGTGCAGATTCTAAGTCTCACTGACCATGGTACAGCGGTGAAGTTTGATTATGTGAAGCAGTTAAGCTGGGACCAGCTTTATATTTACACTGAGAGGTGCCTTGGTTGAGACCGAGCGACATCCGATGAAGAGTTCAAACGGTGCTCTTCTTACAAAACCAGGAAATTCAGCATGGTTCAACTAATGAAAATGTTCAGAGGCACCTTGGATAAAGAAAAGATGAACCCAGAGTTTAGCGATGACCAAGTTAATGCTGCAACCACTGCATATCTTCTCTGTGTTTTGGGATGTGTAATTTTCCCTAATGCTAGTGGCAACCGGGTCGACGCCAACCTCCTAGAACTTTTGCATCCCCTCCACAAAGTTCGCGACTATTCGTGGGGCACCGCATGTCATGCGTTCTTGATGGAAGAGATGAGAAAGGCATCCAGGGAACAGACTAACCAAATTTCCGTGAAGTGAGCCTACTACAGGTATTTTGGTAACTCTATTGATGGTTTGATTGTTATTTATTTTTCCTCTTTTAAGAATCAATTTTCTCATACTTGGTTTAATATGTACACTGGACATGGATCTATGGCCACTTCCCGTCCCTCGAGTTGGCCAAAGAGAATCCGGCATGGGAGAAAGGAACACCCCGAGGCACAAAATACATCTTTGAGGTCAACCATTCGAGGACTAATGAGCAGGAGTTGATTTCTTTGAGGAGGAAATTAGACTCGAAGGCGTCCAAAGATGTATACTTTGATCCATACAGGGAAGACCGAGCTAATGGTCATATAACGCGAAGGTATGAGTTGTCGTTCTACTATGGACCCTTGTGGCATCCAACTGGATATGTCATGTACAATGCATCTAGGGTCCTGCGCCAACTCGGTTATGTCCAAGAAGAACCTAGGACTCACATATTCGGCAAGTTCAAATTGGACGTGGAGAATCGTATTTGTGGTAAGGACACGATCACAGTAGTTTACTCCGGTAACCCATCCGTTGAAGATTGGAACAATAGAATGCAATACATGATCAACGAGGGGAGACCTATAAACCGAGATTATGAAGCAGATCCACGGTATATGGTACGGTACAGGCAGCATTCTCATCTTCATGTGATCCATGAGATAAAGGAAAGAGCACCAGGGTGCCCGAATATAGTTGCATCATCAAAGACAAACCCTCTGACTATGAAAGGCTGGTACGTAATGTTATTTCCTTTTGATTCTAGTATTACGGTTCAATATTTTAGATAATAATCGTTTGATTGTTATTGCCTAAAAACAGAAAAAAAAGGTTTGCATTTTTCTCAAAGAAGATAACTGGGTGCATAAATGCGGGAGTGCTTTATCACTTGAGACGATGAGAGAGCATAAAGATCTCATTGACAACATTGATAATGCAGCCTATGCTAATCAAGTTTGGGGAGAAATCTGCGAATAAGCCTAAGAGGCTAGCAGCAAAGCCGACCAAAAGATCTCGCGCTTCATCGAGTGCTGATGCTGAAGCAAATGTCCCTGAGGGTGAAGCCAATGTCGTTGATGCTGAAAGAATGTTAGCCCCTGGTGCTCGTCGTCCTCGTACCAAAACCAAAGCTCTTAGAAATTAGATTTTGGTTTTTTTTCTTTTGGATATGTCTCTGGTGTTTAACATTACTGGTGTTTAAATGTCTAACATTTGAAATGATTTTATGTTCTTTTTTTAAGTTATCAATTGATTTGCAATCGATTTATTTTTAACAAGTTATTTTCTTCAAATTTTACATTATAATCGGTAGTTAAGTGGTTTAAAAAAACTACCGATTGTGTATATTCATCAACAATCGGTAGATAACAAACTACCGATTGTGTTAGCGTAATATAATCGATAGATAAATATCTACCGATTGCATTTACCCCAGGAACTGCCTGTTCCTGGACCCTTTTTGTATGATAATCGATAGTTTAAGAATTTCTTAAACTACCGATTGTGCTTGTACAAAATGTTGAAATTTCTTAAAAAAAATCGATTTCAAATTTGGGGCTACTTATTATAATCAGTAGTTTAAGAAATTCTTAAACTACCGATTATGCTTGTACAAAATGTTGATTTTTTTTTAAAAAATTTGATTTCCAATTTGGGGCTACTTATTATAATCGGTAGCTTAAGAATTTCTTAAACTACCGATTATGCTTGTACAAAATGTTGAAATTTTGAAAAAAAAAATTGATTTCCAATTTGGGGCTACTTATTATAATCGGTAGTTTAAGAATTTCTTAAACTACCGATTATGCTTCTACAGTTGAAATTTTGAAAAAAAATTCGATTTCCAATTTGGGGCTACTCATTATAATCGGTAATTTAGGAATTTCTTAAACTACCGATTGTGCTTGTACAAAATGTTGAAATTCTTTTAAAAAATTTGATTTCCAATTTGGGGCTACTTATTAGAATCGGTAGTTTAAGAATTTCTTAAACTACCGATTATGCTTATACAAAATGTTGAAATGTTGAAACAGATTTCGATTTCCAATTTGGGGCTACTTATTATAATCGGTAGGTTAATTTTTTTTAACCTACCGATTATGCGTGTTCAAATTGTTGAAATTTTTATAATTTTTTCGATTTTCAATTTGGGGCTACTCAATATAATCGGTAGTAAATATATTTGTTAGATTACCGATTAATACAATCGGTAGATAATGGTGATCCCAAAACTTCCGATTGTTAATATTAGTTCGAACTTAGTGTACATATTTTCTATACACTCTTGTTACACCAGGTCTCAACAACTCTTTTTTTTTTTATTTTTAAAAAAGCCGTTAAGACTCTAATATGTATAAGGAGGGTGACCTATTTTCATTTATGCATCTCTAATACATTTTAAATCTCTAACATCGAAGAAATAACCGTATAGATTAATGGCTCAACCGTTTACGGTAGAGGAAGATTTATCGTTATGTAGGCGTTATGTGCAATTCTATCCGAAGCGAGGAGAAGAACGTAGGAAAAATGATGTAATGAGTATGTGTTATTTGGATAGTGTTCACGAACATTTTTGTGTTGACACCGGGAACCCCAATAACCATAATAAAGCTGATCTTTTTTGTCGATTTCAATTTATAGGCAGATAAGTTGATCCATTTGTGGATCTGAGAAAGAAATGAATCGAAGGATAGCGTCTGATCTGGATTTTGATCCTCGACTCTTTTTCAGGGAGAAAGACTTCTCAGGCATAAACCCATACTAGAATGAAGCTGGAGAGTACATAGGTCCAGTTCAGGATGATGAAGTTGTTGCTGATCCTAAGGGGAAGGAGAAGAAGAAGAAGCGGGTTAAAACTAGGACCAAGTCGAGAGTAACAAGGAGTCGAAGAATTTAACGAGATCAATGAGATTGATCACTTTGAATTTCTATAATGTGTTTTGTTTCGTTTATTCAGATGTTTTTAGTTTTTTTGAACAAGTTTAATGAACAATATGTAGTAAGTTTATTTGAAAAAGTTTTTCTTCGGATGTTAAAATAGTTTTATGAAGTTAGATGATAAGTAAAATCGGCATATTCGGTAGATAACTATGTTTCTAAACTACCGATTACGTACAATCGGTAGTTATTAATTTCCCGTGCTACCAATTAACCACAATCGGTAGTTATTTATGTTCACTTACTACCGATTATGGCAAGAAAATTCCTGGACAAAAAAAAGTATAATCGGTAGGTTAATTTGATCTTTAAACTACCGATTACAAAGTTTAAAATTTTAAAGTTTAGTTCAATTCTGACTACAATCGGTAGATATAAATTTTCAATTTCTACCGATTGTGAAAGATGAAGAGTTAGAAATTTTGTAAGTTTTGAGAAATTCAATTTGGGGCGACACCTATAATCGGTAGTTTAAGTACTCCATTAAACTACCGATCGTACAATCAGTAGGAATAAAAATCACGAGCCTACCGATTGTACAAAACTATAACTCAAAACATCAATCTAAAACACTCTCGATTTTTATTCCAAAACTAACTCAAATAATTTTCTAACACTAACTATAACCAAATTAATTAACTAATTAATCAAAATTAACACTAATTAAGCAAGAATAGATTAACCATTATAGAAAATATATGAATAAGAAATATATTAAGATTATTTAAAATAACTTTATTTTATTTTATTAGTCGTCCCTGAATAATTTTTAATAGCCCTCAAAAACGTCTGGCTTTTTCCCAAACTCTACATCAATATTGTTCTCTATACTTCCCATATTACAATGGCCATCACATCAGACCAATGTAATAAGCCTATTTATTGCATTTCTTTTCTTTCAAACCAGTTACCATAAGATTATCCAAATGATAAAGATAGTAGTAGTAAAAGAGGCTGACAGAGAGTGAGATTCGATGGGACCATCAATTAAAAAAAAACTTACTGGTTTTCCTTCTCTCACTCTCACTTTTTATCTTTTGTTCCGTACAGTGTAATTATATTTTCGATACTTTACAAGCATTCTGTCTGTGCAGATAAGAAACAATATTGTTTGTAGAATATAACGTTTTTGTTTTGTACTAAGTTTTTGTTAACTTTCAGTTTTCTCTAGCTACTTCTCTCCCCAAAAAAAAAACAGAACAACAATACTGCCTTGAAAATCAAGGATGTCTGGGTATTAAAGGACGAATATTGTTAAATATATAGCAAGGCATGTAACCATGCATACCTTTCTAAACAACACTGCTCTCCTCCAGCAAGGGTTTGACCGATGGAAGTGTTGTTAGATGGGTTTCTTGATTTTAAAATGCGTGGTGGTAGAAGGTAACTGTTGTGGGTGTTGGGATAACATGAATCTGAATAATCTCAGTCTCTGACGTTTTTTTTCTTATAAACGCACCTCTATCTTTGAAAAGCTGTCTCCCTCCATGCTTCTTTGTAAATACATAACTTTCTTTTTTGGTCGATTAATACATAACTTGGAGTTGAAAAAAGAGGGTCGGGGGAAGGGAGAGTAAGATTGGATGGGATTGGTTTTTCTCCCAGTACAATACTCTAACTAATTTCTTCTTATTATGAACCTGCATTGCAATTGGGACCTAAAGAAAGTTGAACCACCTAAGAGTCTCATTGTTCCAATGCAGATCATGTACAAAATCTTCTGACCGGTTTCTTCTTATACAATGACTAAAATATATATGTGATGATATCGGGCTAGTAGCAGATCATAATTAGGAGAAAGGATATTCTTACGTCGTCTAAACTAATCATAAGAGGTTAGAGTTTTTTATAATCATAACTCTTAGCATTCCATTCATATCGAGCAACGAGGTTGATGGAATTACAATAACCATAAGGTGTTGGCGCAAGTAGAGGACCACATTCATGACTCTGAATATTGTAAGTAGTTGTAGGAGACAGAATCATTAATCCTACTACGGTGCGCAAGTACTACTACTAGTGCTGCTAATAATGTTACCTCGAGACGTAAAGAAGCTAGAATACAATTTAGTTTTTACTCAAATAATTTCCCACACCTTTATTGATATGTGTATATGAGTATATATACAAGATATTTTAACATAAATTAGGAAACAAGATATACATAGTTACTGAAAATTATCCCTGTATACTCTGCCAAGAATATTGTTAAGAATATGGCAAGATATTCTTTTCTTCAATGTAGACTAGATATTATATATACAATTACCATATGTCGGCTGAATATTCCTTTTCACCTCATGATTCCCTTATACGTCCCCGCAAGATTGGGGTTCCATCGGCAAGGTCAATCTTGCTGCGCAGCACAGCTGTACGTTGTTTCGATAGTGGTTTGGTCAGAACATCCGCAAGTTGATCCTGGATATGAACATGCCTGACTTGGAGACTCTTCTTCTGAACTAAGTCACGTACAAAGTGAAGGTCTATCTGGATATGCTTCATCATGAGTGATTAACTGGATTAAGACTCAGGTGCGTGGCTCCAATGTTGTCACATAGTAATTGAGGAGGGTCTATGAGAGGAAAACCAAGTTCACGGAGTAGTGTTAACAGCCACATTGATTCAGAAGCTTCATTTGCTAGAGCCATGTATTCTGCTTCGGTGGAAGATCTGGCAACTGCACGTTGCTTTTTAGAGCTCCAGAAAATTGGATTTGAACCCAAGAAACTGATGTAGGCAGAAGTTGATGTGCGATCATCCATGTTTCCAGCCCAATCAACATCTGTGTATGTTCTACGAGTAGAAGGGCCATTCTTAAGAAGCTGAATGCCATAGAAGATAGTTTGTTTTAGGTATCTGAGTAACCGTTTGACAGCTGCCTTGTGAATTGTAGTTGTCTTGTGCATGAATTGAGATAGTTTGTTGACTGTAAAGCAGATGTCTGGTCATGTCAGAGATAGATATTGAAGACTACCTATTAATCGACGAAACTCGGAACTGTCCACAGCTGT
This sequence comes from Papaver californicum, assembly GCA_023531435.1. Classification (NCBI taxonomy): domain Eukaryota; kingdom Viridiplantae; phylum Streptophyta; class Magnoliopsida; order Ranunculales; family Papaveraceae; genus Papaver; species Papaver californicum. Next base: position 944,135 of record JAJJMC010024047.1, on the reverse strand, counting down.
GCCATCAACCAATTGAAGAGGTTGTGATGTAGAGAGAGGAGTGGATACGTCCTTTGCATCACTCATGCTTGTAGTATCCAGTAGTTCTCGAATGTGTTTATGTTGAGAAAGAAACAAGCCTGCCTTTGTGGGCATAACCTCAATTCCTAGGAAGTAATGAAGATGACCCATGTCTTTGAGAGAGAACATATCACCCAAATTGGTTATGGTAGAGCTCGCAAATTTTGAGTCGTTGCCTGTGATGATCAAATAATCAACATAGACTAACAAATATCACATTATAGCTTCTTGACTGTATATGAACAAGGAGTAGTCTGCCTTGGAGTTACGAAAACCCAATTGGAGAATTAACTTTTTTGAGTGCAGTATACCAGGCTCGTGGTGCTTGTTTTAATCCATAAATGGCTTTGTGTAGCTTGCACACACGGTGTGGTTTGGACGCATCCTTGAAACCTGGAGGTTGTGACATAAACAGTGTCAGTTAAGGCCCCTTGTAGAACAGCATTATTGACATCCATTTGTCGTAGAACCCATCCATTCATGACCGCAATGGATAGTATAGTTCGTATTGTTGCTGGTTTAACTACAAGACTGAAGGTCTATGTGTATTCAATGCTCGGCCGCTGGTTGTAACCCTTTTCCACAAGTCTTACTTTGAACTTATCGATTGAGCCATCAGCCTTTCTCTTGACCCTGAAAATCCACCTGCACCCAACTGGTTGACACTTGCTTGGTGGTAAGACTAAATCCCACGTGCCATGTTTCATCAAGGCAGTGACTTCTGCAGACATGGCCTCACGCCTTTGAGGATGAGCCAATGCTTGGCTAACACTGGTGGGTTCAATGATTTGAGGAAGAATATGTTTCGAAGTCATATGCACCTGTTTTGGTTTGAAAATCTGATTCATGGACCGTGTTTTCATATTGTGAGTGCGTTGATCCATGACTGGTTGGTTTTGTTCCTGACTTGTATCAGGTGCTGGAAAAATTGCTGATCCGGAGGCGAATTCAGGCCAGCTGCTGCCTGTGGACGCCTACTGTGGCCTATTGACACTGTTTGGGAACTGCCTGTAGACGTTGGACTGCCTGGAGACGTGTCTGTCTGTGTACAACACTGCCTGAAGACATTGTTTGTTGTTGTGTATGTGTGCCTGGAGACGCTATCTGTTGATGTGCAGGGATAGATGGGTACAGATACAACATGCATTGAAGACACAAGGGGGGAAACGTTACCTGGAGGAGAAGTGGCAGCATCGTGAGCACCTCTTGGAGACTGAAGTGCTCCGGTGGTTGACAATGCAGATGAGGGAGGACCAAATTGAAGTGGGGAGAACTGTTGAGTGTCTGGAGATGGCCGAGTAAAGGCACAAGTCACGAAAGATCCGAGAGTGGGATATTGTGGTTGTTCATCGAATAACACAAGGCGTGAGATGAAGATTTTCTTTGTTGGGGGTTTAAAACATTTATACCCATTTTGAGTTGGTGAATATCCAAGGAAGATACATGTTTTGGATTTTAGTTGCATTTTGGTTGAGTTGTATGCCTTTGTTAGGGGATAACAAATACAACCAAACTTTTTCAACTTTAGGTATTTTTGAGATTGACCAAATTGAGTTTCAAACGGAGATTTGTTCTTGAGAATATGTGTGGGTTGACGGTTTATGAAATAGGAAGCTGTTTGGAAAGCATATGGCCAGAATGAGTAATCTAAATTGGCATCATAAATAAGGGCGAGACCTGTTTTGACCAGATGACGATGTCGACGCTCAGAGGTACCATTTTTTGTTGAGTGTGAGGAACAGTAGTGAGATGAGTAATTCCATGAAGCAAGAGGAAAGATTTTAAAGCAATAAAATCACCTCCGTTATCCGAATACAAGGATTTTATGGGTTTCTGAAAGCGCTTTTCGACAAGCTTTTTGAATTGCGGAAAGATTGTAGAGACACCATATTTTATATCTATAGGATAGAACCATATATATTTCGTATAATGATCCAAAAAAATAAGATAGTAACGTGAACCATCAATCCCTGTATAACTTGCAGGTCCCCAAACATCTGTATAAACAAGCTCAAGTGGTTCACGACTTTGTAGACTTGTGATACAAAAAGGTTGTTGATGTGCTTTATTAATAGAGCATGAATGACAAATTGAAGATAAATTTTTATTAGCTGAAATAGGAAGAGAAAAATTCTTAATGAGATTGTGAACAATTTTAAGAGAAAGATGTCCCAGTCGCTTGTGCCATCCTTCAACTGAGGTCCTTTCATGCACATTAGCAGCCTTCGGTGCCGTCGTCAGTGATTCCGGGAAAGTGTAGACGCCATTGCTACATGCTCCTTTTAGTAAAATCGTCCCCGTGATCTTGTCCTTTACAAAAAATGGAACGAATGAAATTCAACAAAAACTTCATTTTGTTTGGTTATGATGCAAGATATTAAATTTTTACGGGGATTGGGAACATAAAGAGTGTCTCGTAGTTTAAATGTTCGATGTGGCGTTATTAAGGATAATGAACCAACGTGAGAGACAATCAAACCTGAGCAATCTCCAGGAATTACTTCATCAGTTCCATCATACTCTGAGTGTATGGATAAATTTAATAGATCACCGGTGATGTTGTGAGAGGCTGCCGAATCAGGAAGCCAGTTTTTTCTCTTTGGTTGCGGCTGTGGTAGCACAGTTCACAGACGCTTGTTGTGACTGAAATTGTGAGCATGCTTTGGCCGTGTAACCCATCTGGTCACATAGTTGGCACTTTGGTTGGTAGCGCCTAGTGGATGAAGCTGGCCTACCCAGTCCTGTGTTGTAGCGTCTTCCATCACGCTGCGGTCCTGTTGGGTACCTGCCTGAGTTGTTGTTGGAATACTGTCTGGGTTGATCGTTTTGTCTGTAGGGTCACTGAAACCGGATTTCCTGTATTGCTGGTTTTGTGCGTGTGTAATTAGCCGACATAACCGCACTTTGTGTTGAAATTTCAAGGCGCCTTAGATAGGCTTCATGACCAATTAGTAAGTCATGCAATTCTTCAAACGTCAGAGATGTTTCTCTGGTACGAATTGGTGTTGCGATCTCTCGAAATTATGGACCTAGACCATTTAACACATACAGTTTCAGGTCATCATCTGAAATAGTGTGATTTATAACGGCGAGTTCATCTACCAGATTTTTCACAGCGTGAAGGTATTCTGTGATACTTCTGTTTGCACGCTGAATTAGTGTAAGCTCTTCCATTAGCTGCATTGCTCTAGTCCTAGACCGACTGGCATAAAGGTGATTAAGCTTTTTCCAGGCTGCATGAGAGGTTTTTGCTGTGGCTATTAGGGGTGTTACGGAGGCTGTGGTAGATGCCAGAATCGCACTGAGGATAAGTTTATCCTGTCTGATCCAGTGAGTCTTATGAAGCTCATTTGTAGGGGATCCATCTGATTTTGGACATGGGAAGGTTCCTTCAGCATAGTTGAGAAGATCATATCCAATGAGAAGTGCTTCAAACTGAGCACGCCACTGGGGAAAAGTAGTGGGGTTTAATTTATCATTGATTTGGATAATGATATTGAGAGAAATAAGATGCTTATCATATGTGGAGGGAGGTTGGGTATTGGTGGTGAAATTTGGTGTTTGGCTTGAGGTGGAGGATTCCATTGTTTCTCGTTGGAGATTTGGAGGCTCTGATACCATAAAGAAGCTAGAATACAATTTAGCTTTTACTCAAATAATTTCCCACACGTTTATTGATATGTGTATATGAGTATATGTACAAGATATACATACTTACTGAAAATTATCCTTGTATAATCTGCCAAGAATATTGTTAAGAATATGGAAAGATATTATTTTCTTCAATGTAGACTAGATATTATATATACAGTTACCATATATCTGCTGAATATTCCTTCTTCAACTCATGGTTCCCTTATAAGACGATGTAGCAGAAACCCTGTTTGGGATCCTGAACCCCTCTGACTCTATTTTCTTTTTTTGTTTCTTTCCCAACAACTACTTTTTTTTTCTCTTGATTGATCTAAATCATCTCGTCCCTCTCTGGTGTTAAAGACCCATGTATACTTGATCTTTTCTCATCAGCTGCAATTCCTATTCTTCTTCTTCTTCTTCATGATATTATCATTTTTTTTTCATAACGTTTAAAGTTTCTAAAAAAAATTCTCAGTATGCAAGGCATACTGCTGGTGATAGACGAATCAAAACAACTGCTACACTCTTTAATCCTCCTTCAGAAAGAAAAATAGCAAGGTAAAGCTTAACTTTTCTAGGGTTTCAGATTTGGGAAAGACTTTACTATAATCGTTAGGAAAATATATACAATTCTGGTTTACAGAGTTTTTTCACAAACTCAAACTTCCCGTAAATAAAGCTGGAGATATATTAGGAAAACTTTTTGAAAAGACTTTTACTATTCTTCAGCAAGTAATATTCTTGTTAAAATCGGTTTTAACGCAATATAATTTAGTTAGTTATATTTGAAGTTTTGAGCTAAAAAAGAGATATATCAGGAAATTATAAGCTCTTTCCAAAGATAATTATCTCTTTTATTGCCGGTGGCTAAGAATTATAATGAGTTTTATATCGTTTACTTTATCATTATCTGTGATATAGAGTAGAATTTTGTGATTGCGTTTACTAGAATAAAGAGATTTTGAATAAAACACTTGTTCTAAAACAACAAGATGGAATGTTTTAGAGGGACTGCAAAATAAATATTTAAGAACATAAAGAGAAAAAAAGATTTTGATTAATCTGGATCTTAATATTTAATATGATCTTGCATTCTTTAGGATGGACAGTGTCACCGCGGAGACACAATGTTAATAAGCAGTTAACTTGTTTTTAAATCTGAAAACTGAACAATTGCCAGTTTATTGGCTTAATTTAAGATGCTTTTTCTCAGCTGCTAACTAATCACTTTTAAGAAATCAACTCTACTTCAAATCCTACTTCCGATGAATACTTTTAAAAGCATGTCACAAGTGTTATATCTCCTAAAGATAATAAAAGGTTGATTTCAATCCCTATATTCTCTACTGAAGCAGCGATTCTTAAACTTCTAACAAGTATGGAGCCATGGAGGGCAGCCTGGCCTGATGGCTTTCCACAGGGTTTTTATCTAACTCAGTGGGACGTTAATTATAAAAGTAGATATTATAAGGATGATTCAAGATTTATTCAAAAGCGTCTTCATCAGCAAGAAGATTAATCAAACCAGATTTATGTTGGTGCTAAAAGTGAAAACCCAAAATTCTCTTGTGGATTACATGCCAATTGCCTTGTGCAATACCTCTTACAAGATTTTTCTAAGCTTATTGCTAGAAGAATGAAACATATGCTCAATAAGGTAATCTCACCTTTTCAACCAGTTTACGTACCTGATAGGCTTATCTCAGATATCATATCTCTTACGCGTGAAATAATACATACCTTGAAAAAGAGAAAGAAATGAGATAATAACTTGGCTTTAAAACTGGATATGTCGAAAGAAAGCATTCAATAAGCTTGGATGGAGTTTCATTATAGATATCATAAAGAGAATAGGATTTGGAGAAAAATAGTGTTTACTTATCTATCAGTGTATTTTTACCACTGAAATTTCTGTGCTCCTCAATGAATCTCCCTTGTAAACCATTCCGTCCTACAAGAGGCATCCGACAGGGAAATCTTAGTCCTTCTGCAGCCATTGGTAATACTAGGTTACTTCAAGTTAAGAAGATGAATCCTCAACAAAAATGCCTTAGAAAGAAAGTGTCTTTTAGTAATCTCATAGAAAACATGCCAAGAAAATTATCTAAATGGAGAGGGAAGATGCAATCTCAGGCAGGGGGATCTGTAATGGTAAAGAACTTCCTCAATATCATATATACCTCTTTATCGGATAAGCCCATTTAAAATTCTAGAAGACACTATCAACAAGATGAGTTTCATTCAACTGAGATTTTGGTGGAATAAACCCGAGAAAAAAAGACCATTGTCTCACATCATGGTCAAGTGTATGCATATCCATTAGATATGGAGATGAATTTCACAGGGGATAATTGGAAAAATACCCCAAAAATGCATACCCCGTTTGGAAAATGCCCTGCAATTTTTTTTATAGGAAAATGCCCCAACGTTACATTTTCCATCCAAGTACCGTTAAATAGTCAAATTGTGCAATCTTGACCTTATACATATGTGGGCCTTAAGGCGAGATTACCCTTATTTTTGGATTCCGCCACGTCTTATAGGGTTAGATTAGGACGGCTAAAGGGTAATCTTGTCTTAAGGCCCACATATGCATAAGGTCAAGATTGCACAATTTGACCATTTAACGGTACTTGGATGGAAAATGTAACGTTGGGGCATTTTACCATAACTTTTTTTTTACAAGGCATTTTCCCAACGGGGTATGTATTTTTAGGATATTTTTCCAATTATCCCATTTCAGAGATATGAAATGTTTCAATCATTCTTTACTTGCAAAGTGCGTACGAAGACTTTGCACTGTTAAGAAAATTCTTTGGGCTAGGTCACTTAAAGCAAAGTATTTTAAGAAAGATAACCCTCTTCGTGCCCTTAAAAAGGCAGACTCTACATAGTTTTGGAAGAACATTAGTTCCGAACTTGAGTTTATTCACAAGTTCAGTTTTTGGTCTATTGGTAATGGTAAGCAGATACTCATATGGAAAGATAAGTGGATCCTCAACTTAGACACCCCACCTTATCCTTCAAGTAATGCAAGTAATCCTAGCAGCTATAATTATGTATCCGAGTTGATAGATGAAGAAAGTAAGATTTAGAAACATGATTTGGTCGTAAATCTCATTCATTAGGTTATATCCCAGAAAATCCTTGATATGAGAGGTCCTCTTGGTAGTGAAGATAAACTCGTATGGACAAAGACCAAGAGTGGATGCTTAACAGTAAATTTTTTATATTAAGCTTTATATAACATGAAATACCACAATGGTCAAGATTCGCATGTCTTTGTCTCTACTAATATCTGGAGAAAGATGTGGGATATAGATGTGATTCCTAGAGTCAAACCTTTTGTTTGGAAGCGTGTTAAGTATATACTTCATTCGAAAGAGAGAATTAACAGAAGAGTCCCACAAGAAAATGTCATTTGCACCCGGTGTAAGAATGGTACTGAAACAACAATGCACATAATTTTGGAATGCGCATATGCAAGAGCTGTTTGGAGCAGTGCAGGTTACAGATTTACAGATGCTCAATGGTCTTATCTCAAAGATTGGATCTCGAGTTGGCTTAGAAGTACTAACAGGTCCATTATTGTTGAGATGGCAACTATCAACTGGTTTCTTTGGAAAGATAAATGTTGTGTAAGCAACAAGTTCTCGACTTCTCAGCAAACCATTCATTCCATAAATAATTTTATGAATAGTTCTACAATTGTACAAAGGCCTACCAATAACTCTGTCAGAGTCTCTATGAGCCCAAAATGGTCTCCACCTGACACATATCATGTCAAGATATATACTGATGTGTCTTTCTGTCATCTAACAAAAGATTGAGGTTTCGGACTAATCTTTAGAAATTTTATAGGTACCCATTTAGCTTTAAGGTGAACTACCTTCAATGGATCATTGGGATCTAAGCACTTGGAGTGCTTAGCAGTTTTTGAAACAGTAATGTGGGCAATGCAGCTGGGAACATGAATATAACCATTTAATATGATTATCAAAGTCTAGTTCAAGCAATTCAAGGAACGAAAGCTGATGATCCGTGGTAGTTAAGAACGATAGTAGGAGACATTCAATTTCTTTTGAGAATTGGTCTTGTAGCACACAAATAGACTTGCTAGTAAGTGTGCTGATAAATCTGCCCGTAAAGAGAGCATATCAAGTAGTTGGATAGGAGAGTCTCCTAATTTCCTGTTAAACTTTATTTTGCACGACATTTCCTAGTTAATATATCCTCTTTTTTGCATCAAAATAAAAATAAAAAATAAAAAATCTGAGTTAAACAACAAATCAGAAAGATAATAGTAGTAGTGATTTAAACTTAAGGTATAATTACTTAAGATAATAAAATTGATCGAATTTTTTCTAGGGTTTACAATCACAGGACATAATTTATAGGTATAAAGTTGATTTTATCTACCGATTATGCATTGTGTTCTTTATTTCTGAAGAACATCAACCTCAACCGGTATGTGTGTGTATTATTCATTTATCTAGTGATTATTTTTGCTTCAACAACTTCACTTTTCCTGTATAAAAAATTATGCATAATCGGTAGATAATAATTAACCCGATTGGCCGATTGAGGATAATGGGTATGTATGTTTATGTTTTAGTTACAGATTTTGTAAATGTATTTGAAACATAATTAATCTAAAAAATCATGTATAATCGGTAGACAATTAAAATTCTAATTTTGTCAGGTTTAGTGGACATGAAATTTTAAATAATTGACAAGTAATTGTAGTTTTTTTCTTCCGATTGTATGATTCAAAATTTTCAAAATTGATTAATTTTTAAAAAAATTTGGGGCTACTTTCATAATCGGTAAGTTTCAGACTTGACGAACCTACCGATTATAGGACTTCAAAATTTTGAAAAATAATCAATTTGGGGCTACTTATATGATCTACCTATTAGTAGTTTCTTTTTTTACAATTTTTTTAATAAAAAGTTTAAAAATTGAAAAAAAAATTAAATAAAAAATTTAATTAAAATAATTTAAAAACTAATAAAATTACTAAAAAGGAGCAAATTAGTCATTAACAATATATATGAATACAATTATTTCTCAATATCATATCTTGTTTATTGATAGTGCTATGACCAAGGCTTGTTTGGAAATATAAAATATAAATATATGTAAAAAAGTTATTTCCTTAATTAACAAAGATTTTGATATTTTGTGATCATATTAACATGCACTCACCCTCCGTCCAAGTTATATAGGCGGAGAACATATTTTTGCTTGTCCAACTAGATAGGCGGAGTTCATATTTCAAAATTATTTTTAACATATATGCCCTTATTAATGTTGCATGGATATCACCACAATTAATTTGATGTTTCTAACATTGAGAATAAAACAAAGAGTAAAATAAGAAACGAGATGAATTTTTATAAAACCTAGATTTATTTTTAATCTAAAATATTTAAATTTTTCGCCTATATAATTTGGACGGAGAAAGTATAACTTATTTATAATAAATATAAAATATTATTTTCAAGATTTATAATCAATAATATATTTCATATTAATACTTAGAGATATCGTATTAGTTTATAATTATATTTAACTAGTTTTAAATTAATATACTTTGTTAAATTAGTCAATTAATTATGTGTAAGCTTCTAGTAAATTAAAACACATAAATGTGGATACCAAAATAGTAAAGAAAGTCAACACATATTAATCAAAATCTATCTTGGGTATCAAAGGAAAATATGAACAATAATAAATCGCTTTCTGCCTCAAGGCTAAAATGGATCTAAAAGTTGTTTGACAACTTACGAAGGCTGTAGACTAGAATATACTGAATTCCGGGGAATAAATAGGCTTCGGTAAGAAGGGAGCCATTGCTAGGTGCTTGCGCTTGCGGTTCCGGAGAATCCAGCTACAGGAGAACCAGAAACGGAGAGCTTTCCTCCCCTTTCCGCCCGACTCTGCAAGTGTTAGTGAGAGTTGGAAACCGAGGGAACGCGCTTCCCTTCATCCGGAAAACAAGATGGGTCCTGAAAGCAGAGGTGCGAGGGTGAGGCGAGGGCCCGTGAAGACGCTGATATTGTTGGAGTGGAACGATCTATTCTCAATCGAATTCACCTATTGGCCTTAAATCTTTGCCCCGGATGCAAGCTTCAGCCGGAAACAGCTGATCACATCTTGCTAAGATGCTAATCATCAATGGAAGCTTGGACCCTACTCTTTCAGTACCATGCACGAGACCGAAGATTCAGCCAGATAAATCTACCACCAATGAATGCCGCTACTAACATCCATCAAATTCTACACACAACGCTGCTGCCAGAAATTACTACTTCTTTTTGCTTCCTATTGTGGTTCCTCTGGCTATCACAGAACGAGATCTACAGAAAGAAGGCGGCTATCCCAGCAAACATCTTCACCATGGCTTTAAAGATGGAACATGAATTCACTTGAGGTAATTCTGTCGACCCACCGTACCTGCCGGGATTGGCGCCGGTACAAAAGCCAACCAATAGATACAGACGAACCAAGACCATTTCAATAGGCTAGACTCCTCCGCCTATGGATCAGAATCAACATAGATGGGACAGCTAGAGAACACCCGGACTTTACGGGGGCGGTTTCATATGCAGGGATTTTTCTTCGGATTTAATCATAGCGATGACCCACCCCTAAGGAATAACGACAACGTTGGTCGCTGGGACTTGGGCACTTCGAATAGCCCTTCGAACAACCAGCCACTAGGCATTGGCCGAATGTATGCTTTGAATCAGACTCTAAATCCTTGGTTAACTACATCAAAAATCCGAATAAAGTACCATGGTATCTGCAAGATATGATTGGCGAGATCCAAAACCTGTTACAAACAATTCCGCACCATCCGCTCCGACATATATACAGAGAAGCCAACCAAGTGGCGGATGCACTGGCTCGACAACAGCCAACATGGAAATTATTTTACTAATATGTGGGAAACCCTTTGTTTTTAACGCAATTCATTGTCGCAAACAGAAAGGGTACCAATATACCCTCGTGTAGTTTCCTACTAGTTTTACTTATAACACTATGGTTCAGGAAAAAAAAAAAATGAAAGCTCTTTTTGTCTTATGTTCATTTTACCAAACCCACGAGGAACTGGAATATTAAAGAAACAAACAAGATTTTCCAGAAAAAAACTCTTCATTCACTTAACTTTTTTTTTTTTTTTTTTTTGGGGGGGGGGGGTCAATTCCGTACACTTAACATTGCCATGTTAGAACATTCATCTCGCCTGAATCCAAATATTACTGCCACTTTCTAGTGACCAGCATTTTATCATTGCACACATGCTTTGCACTGAAAGGAAAGAAGTGGTAAAACCCATCACAAACACAACAACTGAACTAGCAAGGATCCCCAAATCAGATTAAATCCAACTCTGAACCAAGGTCTTCTTTCCTGCACCAAAATTTCATGACACAATTTTTGTGGCTTTCATCTTTTTAATCCAAGAAACGATTACATAAATCGAATTTCTGAAACCAGTGACCTGTGTTCCTTAGTCATGACATCCAACATTGAATCTTCAGGTCCAAATATAGCCTCAATAAACCAAAATGACCCAATTTCCTCTAATATACTCGGAGATTGCTCATACTGCACATTAAAGCGAATATGCAAAAGATAATCTATGCTGCATATGCATTAGGGGCTGTAACGCATGGTGCCCATAAGCATTGTACAAATTTTGATAAAATGACAAACGAATGCGTGATAAAACTTTTTTTCTTTGCTTGCACGATTTTATTCGAGTTTTTCTTGCGAATGATTGTAGAGTAAAGAATGGCATTTCTTATTTCTTATCAATCACATGTAAAACTACATACATAGCTAATAATCTTGGCGAATCTGCATTATAAGCTGTTGATGCTGTTTTTATAATTCAACACAAAGGATAGAATGATTATAATGCATATTTCATACACAAACAAACTTCAGATCTCTGCAATACTAAGCAGTTGATGCTGTTTTTGTAGTATTAGCCACAAGTTTATCAGCTCGATCTTGAAGCCAAGAAAAAATCGTTTCAAAAACTAAATCGACATTCTCCTTCGGCTCTCCGATCAACATATGCCACATACCAGGAAATATCTTAAGGGTTTTATCAGTACTCTTTGATGATTCGCAAACCAACTTAGCAGAGTTTGAATCACTAACTAAATCATCTTCACCATGAACTATTAGCAGTGGAAGTTCAAGCTCATGACTTCTCTTCCTAACTACTTCACAAATTCTAATAAATTCAAGTGCAGTAGCCGCAGGTGGTTTACCATGAATTCGACGATTAGGATTATTAGAAACTAAGTTTCTCTTCCATTCTTCTTTATATGATTTACTCTTTAGTGGTTTCGATACCACAATTCTCCAATTAGGGGCTACGAAAGCTGCGAGTGGAAGAAAATGCTCAAGTGGCCAAACAGGTTTAAACTTGTTTGAAATTCCACATAATGCTCCATTTAAAACCAAACCGTTCCAGTTCCCCTTCTGTTTTAATACAATCAACGTAGCGATCGCACCTCCTAATGATTCTCCGTAGAGGAAAGACGGCAACTTTGGGTACTCACTTTTTACGAAATCGAAATATTTAGTACAATCGTCCATAACAGGTTGAATACTAGGAATATGACCCTGCAATCCTTCAGAGTAACCATGACCTTGAATATCTAATGAGCATACTATGAACCCCAACTTCGTGATAGCTACTTATCACGGGGTCGGTCATTCTCCTCGACTTTATTCCGTGCAGTACTTGTCTACAATTCCGTTACTAGATAAGTAAGCCTCCCAAACAAATTTTAACACAACTTTGTGTAACTACTCAAGATCAAAACTCACAAGAAACTCAAGAACGCTCAAGGACACTCAAGAACAAGAGAGAATGATTGAATGAGAGAATTAAGTGTGTATTGCTCTCTTACTTGGATTGTTGGATGATTACAAATGAGAATGACATCCCTATTTATACTAGTTGGGAGCCAAGAATATTCTAGAGAATTATCTAAGATCTATACAAGTGTATGACTAAGATCTACTTCTAGATTATTCTACTCTTATCCACAAATATCTAC
>JAJJMC010024047.1:907758-921350 GCA_023531435.1 Papaver californicum | reverse complement strand
AAATTATTCAAAAATCATCTTTAGGTTATTTAGTCTTTTTCATACTCTTGGAATTTTCTAGAGTTAATTTAAATCATTATTTTCTAAGATCATTACCTTTACAAGTTCGAGAAACGATCACCTTATTTACCACTATTAAAATTACATCACTATCCAAGGTGGTACACAAGGGTGAATTAGCCATGTGTTGAGCCATTTGGTGCACCCTTGTGACATACTGAAGTTAATTCAAATATCCAAGTACTCTCAGTTTTATAGCCATGGATCATAGCAACAACTGTTGGTTCTGCAACAATGAAAAGCACTAAACAGGAGAAATTGTTAAGATTAAAAAATTTCTGATTTATAAACACACAATGGACAGAGCCACCTACTCAGCAAATTGTCCTTAAGACAATAGTCCGCGGGTACTCCTCAAGAATGAGAGATGTTATACCCTAACAACGGAGATGTGTCCAGGATAGAACTGTCTGTTATGACTAGTATAAGCACAATACTAGTCACCCTCAAACGAACTCAACATCAATTGATAGGGAAGGGAAATAAAAAAGCAATGTGCGCAAAACAAAGCAAGAAGAGGGGAAAAGAAGACAGGATAGTAGCTACTTTTGGAGTGCTTTGAAATGAAGAATTCTTTTTTCTTTTATAGGTAATGATGGAGTGAAATCAGCGCAGTAATAATTGAGAATAGATTTTATATTTAATCAAAAATTTAAGTGCGAAATTTAATTTTGAAACGGTAATAAAACGGGCAAAATTTATTTTCCATTATGACAAGAGTTATACTCGCAGGGTCAGACGCCACCACATTTAAAACAAAATTTAATGAAATAATTTATGTTCAAAAAACGTAAGTCTTGGTTGACCCGCAGCCGTAGCTAATCCCGCACCCGCAACCACAGTCACACCCACACCCGCACCCGCACCCACAGCCACACCCGCACCCACAGCCGCTGTCGCAAGTCCGTAAATCGCAAACCGTAAAACGCAAGATACAAGACGCAAGCGCACCCGCACCCGAGCCCTAGCCCTAGCCCGTGCGTGCGTGCTTCTGTGCGAAGCACCGCACATGTGTGAAAAGCATGGGTGCACCAACTAGCCCATAGCCTTAGTCCTCCCCCAACCACAAAAGCTTCTAAACCCTAAGGGCCCTCCCTTAGATGCAATTTTTGTGGTAATAAAGAGAGGAATCATCTTTAGTTTCTCCAATGTGAGACTAAAGGTTCATTCAAAAAAGTGAAAATGAGCTAGTGTCCCTTAGTGACTACTTGGTCCTAAGGTCCAATCCCACCAAGACTAAAAACAAAACATTTATAAGTTCATTTTCTCCAACAATCCCCCACATGAATGAAAATCAGAAAACGAGAAATACCACTTAGGAAATAGGTGTTCATAAGGTCTCGAACCTTCGCTTAGTGAGAAATTACCGGAACTACTTGATGGACAGTGAACGCGATGTCTTGAACTTCCATTGTTTTGTGTAGTTCATCAATAACTTCCACGCGTGATATCTCACTAGGTGTTGTCAAGTTCGTGTTGTTGTGTCCATTTTGGCCCTGGACGTATCCCTTTTCTCAGAATGCTCTAGAGAATCAGCTCAATTCTCATAGGAAGCGTCCCACTTCCTCATTCAGATAGGTGATTTCTATCAAGAGTGTTTACTGCTACACCCCACTTCAATCTTAAATTGAAACTATAGAACTCATTAAGACTTAATAAAAAGTCATCCTCACAAGCAGTCATACTATCACGTCTACACCATAGGGAAGGGACAAAGAATGAAATTCTCTGATAGTGTTTCCTTTAACCCACCACAAATTAGTTGTCTCATTCGAAACCTTGATCTTGGGATCTCCAGTCACCAAGGTTGAGTATCCTTCATGGCAAGTTTATTTAATGAGATTAAGCCTCATCCCCCTTGATGCATTACGAACTATCTCCTTGGACAAACCTTTCATCAAAGGGTCCGTGATATTCTCTTTAGACCTCACAAAGTAAACAGAAATAACGCCAGTTGAGATTAGTTGTTTTAGGGAATTCTATCTTCTACGAATGTGTATAGACTTCCCATTATAGTTGTTGTTTTTAGCATTAGCTATTGCATCTTGACTATCACAATATATAGATATAGATGGCACAGGCCTATGCCAAAGAGGAATGTCTTCTAAACAGCATCTTAGCCAAGCGGCTTCCTCTCCTGATTTATCTAGCGCAATAAACTCTGATTCCATAGTGGATCGAGCTATACATGTCTGTTTGGAACTCTTCCAAGATAAAGACCTGCAAGCTAGAGTGAAGACGTATCCACTCGTAGACTTAGACTCCTCTGAGTCTGATATCCATTTTGCATCACAAAATCCTTCAAGGACCGCAGGGTATCACTCATAATTTAAACAAAAGTTTAAATTGTACTTCAAGTACCTTAACACTCTAATAAGTGCATCCCAATGCTCCTTCCCTGGATTATAGGTATACATACTTAACTTACTCACAACATAAGCAATGTCTGGTCTCGTACAATTTATCAAATACATCAGACTTCCTATGACATGTGAATATTCAAGTTGTGAAATTCCATTACCCTTATTCTTTTTGAGTCTACAACAAGGATCATATGGAGTACAAGCAGGTTTACAATCAAACTGGTTATATTTTCTAAGCACAGATTCAACATAATGAGATTGACTAAGACTATATCCATTGGAATTTCTTCTAATCTTCATCCCTAAGATCACATCAGCGGGGCCTAAGTCTTTCATGTCAAAGTTCTCATTTATCATGTTCTTTGTGGAATTAATTACATCCATGTTTGTACCAAGTATAAGCATATCATCAACATACAAGCATACAATTACACAGGCATCATTCACAAGTTTAGTATAAACACACTTGTCAGATTCATTAATTTTAAAACCACTAGAAATCATTACATGATCAAATTTTTCATGCCACTATTTAAGTGCTTGTTTCAAACCATACAAATGTTTTTTCAGTTTACAAACTTTGTTTTCACAAATTTTCACTACAAAGCCCTCAGGTTGGTCCATATAAATTTCTTCATCTAATTCACCATTTAGAAAAGCTGTTTTTACATCCATTTGATGTATCTCTAAGTTATGAATAACAATAGCAATTAACATCTTAATGGAAGTAATTCTCGTAATAGGTGAATAAGTATCAAAAAAATCTACACCTTCTATCTTTTTATAGCCTTTAGCTACTAATCTAGCTTTGTATTTTCCCACAGTTCCATCTACCTTACGTTTCCATTTAAAGATCCATTTACAACCTATGGGTTTACACCCTAGAGGTAAATCTACAATCTCCCAAGTATCATTCTGTATAATGGAATCCATTTCACTAATGGTAGATTCTTTCCATGATGGAGCTTTAGAAGAAGTTATGGCTTCTCTATAAGTCTGTGGATCAGTCTCAGCTAATCATGTTATGAAGTCTGTCCCAAAAGATTTTCAGTTCTAAGTCTTATACCTCTTCTAGGCTCAAATTCATCTTCCTCTACAGGTAATGTCTGACTAGTAGAAGGGACATCTAGGGGATCAACAAATATCATGCGAGATTTATATTTCAAAGGAAAAACATTTTCAAAGAACACATCATCCCTAGATTCCATAATAGTATTCACACCAATTTCAGATATTTCAGAACTCACAACCATAAATCTATATGCAGTAGAATGTTCAGGATACATTATGAAGATACAATCAACAGTTTTGGGTCCTATCTTGGTTCTCTTAGGTGGAGGAATGGAAACCTTAGCCAAACATCCCTACACTTTAAAGTATGCATAAGAAGGTTGTCTACCTTTCCATATCTCATATGGAGTCTGATCCTTCAAAGGGTACTCTATTCAAGACATAACAAGCTGAGAGGAAGGCCTCCCCCACAAGTTTGCAGGTAGTCCTGAACTAATTAACATGGCATTCATCATCTCCTTAAGGGTTCAGTTTTTTCGTTCAACCACACCATTATATTGTGTTGAATAAGGGGGAGGGGGGGGGGGGGGTTACTTAATGTATAATGTCGTGTTCTATGCAAAAATCTCCTATAGGAATTACATACTCACCACCACGGTCAGATCTAACAGTTTTAATGGTAGCACTCATTTGGTTTTCAACTTCTAGTTTATATATCTTAAAGGCTTCTAAGGCATCATCACTACCTTTAAGTAAATATATGTGACAGTACCTCGTACAATCATCTATAAAAGTGACAAACAATTTCTTACCACCTCTAGTTTGAACTGATTTCATGTCAACTAGGTCTGAATGAATTAATTCTAAGGGTTTAGAATTTCTCTGAATATTTTTCCTATAAGATTTTTTTATTATTTTGATTCTACGCATATTTCACATTTATGTTCATTTTCCAAACTAAATTTTGGTATTTAGTCTATGCTAGCCAGTTTATCCATTGATTTATAGTTTACATGACCAAGTCTACCATGCCAAACATTCAATGACACACAAACATAAGAAGAATCAATTTTATTCATTTCAACAGAGGTTACATTCAGTTTGTAGAGACCCTCAGTCTTATAACCCTTTCCTACATAATCCTTACCCTTAGTGACAATAACTTTCCCAGATTCAAAAACAACTTTTCCTTTTCCCACAACCTGTGCTGCGAGCGAGTTACCCATGTAGAGTTTCTCCCCTTCCCCTACCTTCTGATAGGAGGTGAACATATCTATGTTTCCACAGACATGTTTGGTAGCACCAGAGTCTACCCACCAGTCTCTCACATTGGTTACCAAATTGACTTCAGACACCGTGCCAGAAAACTCGTTCTTGTTGCTTTCAACCAAATTAGCACCGTTTTTCTTGTTATTAAAGTCCTTACGTTTTCTACAATGCATTTCCATATGGCCAGGAATTCCACAAACATGCACCTTTAATTTTACCAATGCCAGATTGGGTTTCGGAAAAGTACCTTTCTTGTATGGACCAGGCTTGCGGTTGCTGCGATTGCTCTTTTCAGTATTGGAAGACTTGTGCTCAATTATATGAGCTTTGTTGGACATGTCCCTTGCGAAAGATATGTTTTTGTCTTTGGAGAACAACAATTCTTCCACTTGAATCTTCTTACCCAATTCAACCATACTGACTTCACCAGTTTCATGTCTCAATCTTTGTTTGTATTCAGACCAGGAAGAAGGTAATTTCTCTATCACAGCAGAAACCTGAAACGTTTCATCAATCACCATACCTTCAGCAAGAATTTCATTTATAATGCGTTGAAGTTCTAGGAATTGATCAACCACAGATTTGTCATTTGACATTTTGTATTCCGAGAACCGGGCAACCAAAAGCTTCTTACTTACAGCAGTTCTAGCTTCGTATTTTGCTTCTAAAGCAGCCCATAAGTCAAATGCAGAAAAGTTCTCTTTTGCGTTATAGAAATCATACAATGCATCTTCTAAACAGTTTAGGATATGATTTTTGGCCATATAGTTCTGTCTACCCCAACTTTCAAACTCTCTTTCATTTCCCGCATCGTTCAAAGTCTCATCAAAAGGTTCAAGAACTAATTCATCCAACATATGAAAACTCAGAAAGAACAACATCTTGGATTGCCATCTTTTGAAATCTTTGCCATTGAATTTTTGTGGTCTGTCAACATCACTTTTAGCCATTGTTACAGAAGAAAAGATTGTTGGTTCTGCAACAATAAAAAGCACTAAACAGGAGAAAATTGTTAAGGTTAAGAAATCTCTGATTTATAAACACACAATGGACAGAGCCACATGCTCAGAAAATTGTCCTTAACACAATAGTCCGCGGGTACTCCTCAAGAATGATAGATGCTATACCCCAACAATGGAGATGTGTCCAGGATAAAACTGCCCGTTATGACTAATATAAGCACAATACTAGTCACCCTCAAATGAACTCAACAACAATTGATAGGGAAGGGAAATAAACAAGCAATGTGCGCAAAACAAAGCAAGAAGAGGGGAAAAGAAGACATGATAGTAGCTGCTTCTGGAGTGCTTTGAAATGAAGAATTCTTTTTTTTATAGGTAAAGATGGAGTGAGATCAGCACAGTAATAATTAAGAATAAATTGGATATTGAATCAAAAATTTAAGTGCGAAATTTAATTTTGAAACGGTAATAAAACAGGAAAAATTTATTTTCCATTATGACAAGAGTTATACTCGCCGGGTCAGACGCCCCCATATTTAAAACAAAATTTAATGAAATAATTTATGTTCAAAAAACATAAGTCTTGGTTGGTCCGCAGCCTTAGCTACGCTGCACCCGCAACCATACTCAATCCCGCAGCAGTAGCCATAGTCACACCCACACCCACACCCACAAGTCCACAAGACGCAAGCACACCCGCACCCGAGCCCTAGGCACATGTGTGAAAAGCATGGTTGCACCAACTAGCCCCTTTCCTTAGTCCTCCACCAACCACAAAAGCTTCTAAACCCTAAGGGCCCTCCCTTACATGTGATTTTTGTGGTAATAAAGAGAGGAATCATCTTTAGTTTCTCCAATGTGGGACTAAAAGTTCATTTCTAACAATCAACATAATTATGAACACTACTCTTATCCTACATTCTGCAAGAAAATCGAGAAAGGATATTCATCTCCTGGAAAAATTATCCCTGCATCTCTTTGGAATATATATGCACCATAGATATTTCAGAGCTTTACTCAACTAAAACCTCGTTATTTCATGTGCATCCATGCAAACTACTTGTATAAAACAGAATGAACTGGTTATACAAAATTGCAAGCATTTAGAATAGAGGCAATGCCATAGATGAATGAAAACGCTAATTAGATGCATACCATCTAAATTGCAGAGTGGCATCAAGCATTATCTCAAGTTGCCCACTTTCTCATTCAGATAGGTGAGTTCTATCAAGAGTGTTTACTGCTACACCCCACTTCAATCTTAAATTAAAACTATAAAACTCATTAAGACTTAATAAAAAGTCATCCTTCACATGCAGTCACACTATCAAGTCTACACCATAGGGAAGGGACGGAGAATGAAATTCTCTGATAGTGTTTCCTTTAACCCACCACAAATTAGTTGTCTCATTCAAAACCTTGATCTTGGGATCTCCAGTCAGCAAGGTTGAGTATCCTTCATGGTTTATTTGATGAGCTTAACCCCCATCCCCCTTGATGCATTACTAACTATTTCCTTGGACAGACCTTTCTTCAAAGGGTCCACGATATTCTTCTTAGACCTCACAAAGTCAACAGAAATAACGCTAGTTGAGATTAGTTGTTTTAGGGAATTATGTCTTCTACGAATGTGTATAGACTTCCCATTGTAGTTGTTGTTTTTAGCATTAGGTATTGCAGCTTGACTATCACAATGTATAAATATAGCTGGCATAGGCCTATGCCAAAGAGGAATGTCTTCTAAAAAGTATCTTAGCCAAGTGGCTTCCTCTCCTGCTTTATATAACGCAATAAACTCTGATTTGATAGTGGATCGAGCTATACATGTCTGTTTGAAACTCTTCCAAGATAAAGACCCACATGCTAGAGTGAAAACATATCCACTCGTAGACTTAGACTGCTCTGAGTATGATATCCAGTTTGCATCACAAGATCCTTCAAGGACTGCAGGGTATCTCTCATAATTTAAACAAAAGTTCAAAGTGTACTTCAAGTAACTTACCACTCTAATAAGTGCATCCCAATGCTCCTGCCCTGGATTACAGGTATACCTACTCAACCTACTCACATCAGAAGCAATGTCTGGTCTCGTACAGTTCATCAAATACATCATACTTCCTATAACACGTCAATATTCAAGTTGTGAAACTCCATTACCCTTATTCTTTTTGAGTATACAACAAGGATCATACGGAGTACAAGCAGGTTTAGAATCAAACTGATTATATTTTTTAAGCACAGATTCAACATAATGAGATTAACTAAGACTATATCCATTAGAATTTCTTCTAATCTTCATCACTAAGATCACATCAGCGGGGCCTAAGTATTTCATGTCAAAATTATCATTTAGCATGTTCTTTGTGGAATTAATTACATCCATGTTTGTACCAAGTATAAGCATATCATCAACATACAAACATACAATCACACAGACATCATTCACAAGTTTAGTATAAACACACTTGTCAGATTCATTGATTTTAAAACCACTAGAAATCATTACATGATCAAATTTTTCATGCCACTGTTTAGGTGCTTGTTTCAAACCATACAAAGATTTTTTCAGTTTACAAACTTTGTTTTCACAACCTTTCACTACAAATCCCTCAGGTTGGTTCATATAAATTTCTTTATCTAATTCACCATTTAGGAAAGCAGTTTTTATATCCATCTGATGTATCTCTAAGTTATGAATGGAAGCAATAGAAATTAACATCCTAATGGAAGTAATTCTCGTAACAGGTGAATAAGTATCAAAGAAATCTACACCTTCTTTCTGTTATAGCCTTTAGCTACTAGTTTTATATTTTTCCACAGTTCTATCTACATTACGTTTCATTTTGAAGATCCATTTACAACCTATGGGTTTACACCCTAGATGTAAATCTACAATCTCCCAAGTACCATTCTGTATAATGGAATCCATTTCACTAATGGAGGATTCTTTCCACCATGGAGCTTCAGAAGAAGTCATGGCTTCTCTATAAGTCTGTGGATCAGTCTCAGCTAAGCATGTTATGAAGTCTGGCCCAAAAGATTTTTCAGTTCTAAGTCTTTTACCTCTTCTAGGCTCAAATTCAAATTCATCTTCCTCTAAAGTTAATGTCTGACTAGTTGAAGGAACATCTAGGGGATCAACACATATCATGCGAGAATCAGATTTCAATGGAAAAATATTTTCAAAGAACACGGCATCCCTAGATTCCATAATAGTATTCACACCAATTTAAAAAATTTCAGAACTTACAACCATAAATCTATATGCAGTAATATGCTTAGGGTACCCTATGAAGACACAGTCAACAATTTTGGGTCCTATCTTGGTTCTCTTAGGTGGAGGAATGGAAACCTTAGCCAAACACCCCCACACTTTAAAGTATGCATAAGAAGGTTGTCTACCTTTCCATAACTCATATGGAGTTTTGTCTTATCCTTTAAAGGGTACTCTGTTCAAGACATAGCAAGATGAGACAACGGCCTCCCCCCACAAGTTTGCAGGTAATCCTGAACTAATTAACATGGCATCCATCATCTCCTTAAGGGTTCGGTTCTTCCATTCAGCAACACCATTATACTGTGGTAAATAAGGAGGGGTTACTTCGTGTATAATGTCGTGTTCTGTGCAAAAATATCCTATAGGAATTACATACTCACCACCATGGTCGGACCTAATAGTTTTAATGGTAGCACTCATTCGGTTTTCAACTTCTAGTTTATACATCTTAAATGCTTCTAAGGTATCATCCTTACCTTTAAGTAAATATATGTGACAGTACCTCGTACAATCATCTATAAAAGTGACAAACCATTTCTTACCACCTCTAGTTTGAACTGATTTCATGTCAAATAGGTCTGAATGAATTAATTCTAAGGGTTTAGAATTTCTCTGAACATTTTTTCTAAAAGGTTTTTTAACATATTTTGATTCTACACATACTTCACATTTATGTTCATTATCCAAACTAAATTTGGGTATGCAGCCTTTGCTAGCCAGTTTATGCATTGACTTATAGTTTACATGACCAAGTCTACCTTGCCAAACATTCAATGACACACAAACATACGCAGAAGAATCAATTTTATTCATTTCATCAGAGGTTACATTAAGTTTGTAGAGACCCTCAGTCTTATAACCCTTTCCTACATAATCCTTACCCTTAGTGACAATAACTTTCCCAGATTCAAAAACAAGTTTAAAACCCTTATCATCTAAAACACCACAAGATACAAGATTTTTCAGAAGTCCGGAACATGAAGAACTTCATTCAATGTGAGAGTTTTTCCAGAAGTGAGCTTTAGCCCAACTTTGCATTTTCCTGCAACCTGTGTTGCAGATGAGTTACCCATGTAGAGTTTCTCCCCTTCCCCTACCTTATGATAGGAGGTTTACATATCTATGCTTCCACATACATGCTTGGTAGCACCAGAGTCTACCCACCAGTCTCTCACATTGGTTACCAAATTGACCTCAGACACCGTGCCAGAAAACTCGTTCTTGTTGTTTTCAACCAAATTAGCATTGTTTTTCTTATTATTAAAGTCCTTAAGTTTTCTACAGTGCATTGCCATTTGGCATTCCACACACATAACAAGCACCTTTAATGGATTTCTGAAACATACCTTTCTTGTGATGACCAGGCTTAGGGTTTCGTTTGCTGTTGTCGCCCTTTTCAGTATTGGAGACTTGTGTTCAATTACATGAGCCTTGTTGGATATGTCCCTTGCAGAAGATACGTTCTTGTCTTTGGAGCACATTAATTCTTCTACTTGAATCTTCTTACCCAATGATTCCTCTTTAGTTTCTCCAATGTGGGACTAAAGGTTCATTCACAAAAGTGAAAATAAGCTAGTTTCCTTAGTGACCCCTTGGTCCTAAGATCCATTCCCACCAAAACCAAAAAACAAAACCTAATAAGTTCATTTTCTCCAACAATAGCTCCCCAACATTTGTAGTCCCATAAACCGATTGAACGCAATTACCAAAGTAGTTTTCGAAAAGAGGTGGGTTCAATCTCAACCTATCGTTAATTGCTAACCTGCAGCTTGTTTTTCTATCGGAAGTAAAATGGCGTGCCCGTGTTACTGACCTCCAAACAAGAGCACTTTAAGGCTTGAAAAGAAGAGATTTGAGCATGTTTTGAGTTACACTCTTCATTGACTTTAGCTTTGAGTTTTGCCAATGATTCTTCAGTGAAATGGAACATTCTTTCTCTGAGAAGTGGTCGTTCATATTGGTCGTCGATGAATTCTTTATGATAAGAGAATTGAAGCTTAATGAGTTCATATTGGTCGTTCATATTAACCAGCGTTTAGTTATTGGTAGATGAGATATATTGCACTCAATATGTTGATCACCTGCTTCTTTGCTAGCTTTTCTTAGTTTCCTAGTGATTTCTGCAAATGCATTGAAGAATTTCCAGTAAGAAGTCCCGTCACCTATAACATGGTTAAAGGTGAAGCCCACAAAAATGCCGTCCAATAACTTTGTAACCTGTACCACTAACAAAGGCTCGGTGTGTCCATCATGGCAAATGGCTCCCTCGAGAGCAAAAAATGATTGAACGATTCGGGGTACGTCGATTGGGGTAAGAATATCCAACATGCTTATATCTACAACAGCATGAATGAATTCATCTCCTACAGATTCATCGCTGCAGTCTACATAAATTCCATAAAATGGTGGATTGTCTTGCTTTTTTGTAACCATACGGCCTGAAAGAGGGTAGAAATGAGTTAGTGTTATCGAGAGAGACTGTTTAAGTTGATCGATGAATGTTATGGTCGGGTTTGGATCTTCTATTGAAGGTAAAGGTTTCCGAAAGAGAAGACCCTTCTGAATATACTGTGCATTGAAAAAGGATAGATCCCATAAAGTCAAATAGTGTGGTTGTTTTGATACTTCTGAAACTTTGTTTGGTTTGACGGTGCATTTTGAGATTTGCCGAACAGCTTTCATAGTTTCTTGATTAATTTGTTGGCCAATAAATACAGAATGATGGTGATCTTATTTGTGGAGATTGGAGAAGGTAGTTGCTAATGAACGATTTTAAATTTAGTCTTATGCTTCTGAACTTATATACAAAGTAGAAACTGCAAAAGTCAGAAAGCGGGATCGAGTGGATTTAAAGTCTAATCGTTTTCTTCTTCTAATTGGTCGTTACTTATGGCAGACATTGGCAGTTTCCTAGTAAGTTCTTGGCACTCTATTAGACTTACCCATCAAATGTGCTTATTTTTTTTATTCTTTCATGTCAGCAGTTCCCACTTAAATAACCCTTCGTATACATTCCAAAGAGGTTCGTGAGTCAACTGTGAAGTAGGTTTGAAATAATGAATTCCAAATCTGCATCTTCCTTGAAGGCTGAAGAATGGCAATGTAGACATGTAGATGTAGTACTTCTTGTAATAGACTTGTTGAAAACTTTAACAGTGTAAGGCTAGTATACTTTGATTTTATTGGGTTAATGATGCTCAAAGGTTGAGTTTCCTCATTTGAAATGAAACCGAACCTACTCAACCAAATATCATTTTGCTTGTCACTCTAGTGGACTTGAGCTGAGCTCACAAAGATTGAACTCTCTGTTTCTTTATATGACAGTACTGCTCCGGTAGCATGGTCCCTTCTTCAAATCCCCACAATTGCATGTTCTCCTAAGTGTGTCGGTTACCGGAGAATCAGCTTTTTGATGATTCACGTTGCGGTGGTTATGTCATGCCCTTATTTACGTGCTCTTAGTCTTAGCCAACATCCCACTTTTTTAGAGCAAGGATGCACGCTAATGTGAATCTAAGTATTCATTACTCAGTTCTTACCAAAAATGCTCCTATTGTGTTTGATATCATGTTTCCTACTATGATTGAATATGCACAGGTTGGGGATTATGCTAATAACCAAGGCTGTTCTTTAGGGGCTCTAGTTTCTGTTACAGGAACTCACCAATTTCTTACCTCAAATGTAAAGAGGCTCCAAAATAGCCTCTTCCTAAGTAGCTCTTGTTTTCTCAAAACGCCCATAAAAAGATATTTTCTATTGTATGTAATTAGTTTCAGCATATGAAGGAGGTATGCCTAATTCAATAATCGTAAAGCTAATGAGGAGGTAGACCAATAATATCAAAAGTAAATCGTACACAATTTTGACAAATAAATAGCACAATCACAGGGAGTTATGCCTAATTCAATAATCATAAAGCTAATAAGTTACAGAATCCATAAGACCTTTAAATATATGCACAACTCATGGTAACATTTAAATTATGTACTTTCAAATTCTCCTGCTAGTAAATGTGATATCAAGTTTTAAAATAACCTAGAGTTATAAGAAATGATATTGATTTGACCACCTTGAAGTTCTTATCACCGTAACACTGTTACTCAGTACTGATAACATTGTTAGTCTTTTAGAACTAAGACTATTATATCATCTTTTGCCAAATCTAACTAAACTCCCAAAAAACAAATCACTTTTGTGGAGAAAGAAAATAAAAATAGCTCACGTAAATCGTTTGATCTACACCAAAAATCAACTCAAATACAGCTATATCATCATAAACCTTCAAAATGTTGACTTTTCCCTCTAAGTAAAAGAGGGATCAATGATGAAGTAACTGAATCAATGAAGTTTCGGAGAATTTGATCAAGTCCAAGTACTATTTTAAAATTAAAAATCAAGTCAAAAACTTTCTCACTTATCAATATTTAACAACAGATCTTCGCAATTAGGTTTTTTTGATGCAAAACCTTAAAAAATAAAAAAGAAGAAACTCACTGGAACCCTAAAACAAAATATACCTTTAGGTCTTCTAGTAAATCGCCATAAAAAGAACCCCAAAATAATATCAAAATCAAATTCAAATAGGAACCTTTTACTCTTTTATAGACTTGGAGATTTTTCCTTTCTACATACAGATTCACTCAGTATCCT
>JAJJMC010024047.1:761140-887758 GCA_023531435.1 Papaver californicum | reverse complement strand
AAAAAAAAAAATCCCTTTAAATACACCATATCCTTTCTTTCCAAAAAAATCCTTCGATAATGCTATTGACTGATCTATGTTTTTCTACAGATAAACAGTTAGGGTTTGGGTTCTTCAAAGATTTCTTATAAAAATGTAGAAATTAGTAACTGAGCAGATGGAGCAGCTTGTTGGAGAAGTTGTGTAAAAGAAGGGAAAAAATCAGTACAACAACTCACGTCTGGTTCACTTGCCATGTCTCAGTGAGTGACCTGTTTATTATCTCACAATCAGTACGATGTGTATAAACAAAAGTAAGGTTTAAGAAGAAATGAAAAGATTTTTAGGGTTTACAAGAAGAGTAGAGAGAACACTCTCCTTCGTGGATTTAGTGGAAATGATGAAAACAAGTCTTTTCGCCGAAGGAAAACCTAGATGTCACTAATTTTATGTCAAAACTTAACGGATGGGAAAATAAGTCACCGGGGGCGGAAAAAAAATTTATGACGTTTGTTGGTGTTTTTCAACTACCACCGCTTCCATACAGGTTTACACATAAATCGGACTAGACCGGTTGAACCGTTGGTCTTTTCAAACCGACCGATGATTCCAGTTCGATCTATGATTTTTTAAATCATAACCGTTGATTCTACGATTGGGTGACGGTTAAAGTGTAAAAGCCGACTAAACCGAACCGGATAAACCAGTTATTATTAGTCGTTGATTAAAAACTTTAGAATTAATCCTATCCTTCGTCTATAAAAATAATAAACCTTTAATTCAATCCTAGCCGTTAATTGCTAAAAAACTAAAATGCTTCTTGTTCCTCCCCCACTCGATGCATTCTATTTTCTTCATTCTTTTCGAGCTGGAGCAGTTGTAGTTCCAACCACCACTTCCATACAGCTCCAAAATAAATCTGCTTATCATTAGGGGTATACATAAACCGGGATAGACCGGTTGAACCGTCGATCTTTTCAAACCGACCAATGATTCTGGTTCGGTCTTTGATTTTTTAAATCATAACTGTTGATTCTACGATTGGGGTGTCGGTTAAAGTGTGAAAGTCGACTGAACCGAACCGGATAAACCAATTATTATCAGTCGTTGACTATAAACTTTAGATTTAATCCTATCCTTCGTCTATAAAAATAATAAACCTTTAATTCAATCCTAGCTGTCAATCAATTAACCCTAAAACTAAAATGCTTCCAGTTCCTCCCCCATTCGATGCATTACTCTTTTCTTCATTCTTTTCGAGCAGGAGCAGCTGTAGTTCCAACCACCACTTCCATACAGCTCCAAATAAATTTGCTTATCATTAGAGGTACACATAAACCGGGCTAGACCGATTGAACCACCGGCCTTTTCAAACCGACCAATGATTCTGGTTCGATCTATGTTTTTTTAAATCATAACTGTTGATTCTACGATTGGGGTGACGGTTAAAGTGTGAAAGTCGACTGAACCGAACCGGATAAATCAATTATTATTATTCGTTGATTATAAACTTTAGATTTAATCATATCATTCATCTATAAAAAATAATAAACCTATAATTCAATCCTAGTCGTCAATCAATTAATCCTAAAAAAATAAAATGCTTCCAGTTCCTCCCCCATTCGATGCATTCTCTTTTTCTTCATTCTTTTCGAGCATGAGCAGCTGTAGTTCCAACCACCAGCACCACCTTTTTTTCTTCTTCACCTATCTCAGACTCTCATACACACTTTTTTTTGCTTCTTCTCCACTGAGGTACCGATGACGATGGGTTTCTTAACTTTAAAAATTACATTTGTAAAATTATTTGATTATGTTGTAATTGAATCATTGACGATGGATTTATTAACTTTATTTAGTATTGATTCACTAATCATTATGAAATATGAATTGATCATAGTCAGAAGGGTTAATTTAATTAAAAAAAAATACCATAATTTGAAATTTATGTTTGTAAAATTTCTTGATTTTGTAGGAATTAATTATGGGTTTCCTTAGTTCTGAATCATTATGATGCTTCGAAGGTATAATTTGATTAAAAAAATTATCCTAGTTTAAGATTTGATAAATTTTTTGATCTTTACTATGTAGAAATAATGGTATAAAAAAAACAAGTGTTATATGTGTACTGCAGTGGAATTGAAATTTGCATTTGGTTTAACATAGGTAATAGTTTTGAATTTCTGATTCATTCACCCTTGAACATATTCTTTATTGTGAACTGAAATGGTCCAAGTGGATTGATTGAGATTCATATTTGTCAATTTGTTATTCAATTTGTGTGTTACTTTCTTTGTTACTTAGCTTGGTTCTTGATTAGTTGTGGGTTTGGTTAGAGACTGGTTTTTATTTTCCCTTGAAATTTTCATCTTATTATCATGCACTTAAACATCAAAGCATTATCCTAATTATATTGACTATGGTTCAATATTTGTTGTTGTAAAAATGGTAAGGATCACTTTGATTTTTTAGAATTGTTGCTTAAATCTTTTTTTATTCACATAATTAAATCTATTTGTAGCTTTGTGGTAAATAATGAGTTTTAAGTCTTCATGAACTGTGAATCATGTATATTTACATTGCATTCTTGGATCAAATATCTTTTCATTGTGTTTGCTTTACTGTCCAAACTAGTGTTTACGTATTGATAAGTTTATATCCTTATGATATGCCATTAATTACTAGAGCAAGAGATAAAATATAGTATGTATCTTTGTTATGGATGACAATTTACCCCATCAAAATCCATCCTCATGGGTACCCGCCCCTATGGGGAGAGTTTTACCCGTATAAATGGGGAACGGAGTCGGATACAAGTAATATACGAAAGTAGTGATAGGGAGGTAAACTAGTAATGGGTCCTCGCCCCGTAGCTTTTTATATTTAGAGTTTAGATTTTTATTAAAATCTCAACATGGAACTTTTTGGAAAGATAATCAAGAAAATCATGATAAGATAATTACTATGTAAAAAGATGGTTAATAGTGAGGAATTAAGAAGTAGAAAGAGCTACAATAGTCATTTGCGGATCAGTTATTTCTTTTTTTTTTCGATTTAAGTTGGATTTTATGAACTTAAAATTTTAAAAAACATTGGTTACGACTACTATATTTAAATTTAAATTTTCATTATTTACAAAGTTCTAAATATATCTTGTAATGTCATGGGTAGCCCATAAAAAACTCGTCCCTTACGAATATTTTCCATACCCGTCCTCACCCCAGTTTTTACGAATAACGGGTAGTGTATGATTTATTTATTTTTAACGGGGAGGGAATGGGATTCAAGGTCCCCACCTCATACCCGCCCCATTGTCATCCCTAATCTTGGTTAGTGTTGGTTGTTTTTTTAGAGATTTTTTCACACTCAGATTCCTTAGGTCCATCCCAGTAATCATCATTTGCACCTATTTGAACTCAAAACCAGATTATATATATCTAAAAAAACTAAATTAGAGTATTACATGTATTCTTAAAATTGAAAATAATATTAACTAGATCAAAATCAACCTAAATGACACAGATATTCTGTACATGCACTTTTATCTAAATTCAAATGATAGTACATGCATACATTTTTAATTTAGACATAAAAAATTTGTTAACATAATATACATTACATCTTTGCCCAATCAAATTATGAATATAACTATATTTGAAAACCATATGCAATGCATGCATTTCAAAGTACATGCATACATTTATTCACGGGAACACATAAATTTTACAACAACAAAAAGTTAACTTCATAGTGCATAAACTAAAATTGAAAGCAACAATAACAAAACCAAAATCAAAATCAAATCAATTTTATTGGCATAAATATTCAGTGGATGCACTTTCATTCAAAATCGATTAGATTAAATTCATTCATGGTTACACATAAAAATTACAACAACAAAAAAATCTCCATGTTTAAAAGCCAATAATGTAGGATATTGTACATTCATTAATGCATGCATTTTTATTTAATAAGCAACATATAGTAAAATTTCATATTTACCATAATATATTCTAAAACCCAACAATATAGCATAAATATTAAAAGATTACTAAACATAGATTTTACTAGATGTAGCATACATTCAAAACAATTTTACAACAAATATTCATAATAGGAAGGAATGACTTACCTATGGATGGAAAATGAATCCTGAAATCTCTTGAAAGATTTACCACTTACCAATTTTATAGGATGCAAATGAGTAGTTACTTAAGATGAGAACAAATAGTTATGAGTTTATAGAAGGGAAGTTATGGTTTGTTTCTCAAAACATCATACAATACACTTAAATAGGAAACCAATTTTTACACGTTTGGTTACTAAGTAAAAGGAGTTTTTGATGGAGATTTTGGTACGTGTATGCAAATACCAAGAGAACTTACACGTTTTGGATTAAACACAAACTTTCACGTAACTGTAAAACCTAGGGTTACAACTATATGCCTAGAAAACTCTAGGGTTAGACCTACATATCTAAAAAATATTCATTTTGTTCCTACACGCAAATGTAAACCCTAGGCTCAATAAATTTGCAAATAGTTCCTTATATAGTATGGATAAATGGCGATTAAAAGAAAAACCGAGGAGGTCATAATGAATAGTGTACAAAATAATTCGAAATTTAACTGATGTCTTTCCTTTTATGATGAATATAATTAAAAAAAAATCACTTTGTAGAAATATGTTTCCTTTATTTTCTTTATGAACTTTCTTTAAGAATTAATTAATTTTTTCTTATTTAATTAATTCATAAAAAGAAATAAATTTGGTAAATAACAAAGGATATTTTGGCATACCATTAGTAATATGTGTATAGCTAATATGTTTGGTAATATAGGTCCAACGATTACTTTTTGCTTCTAACCCAGGTCTAACTAATATCTTTTAGTAAATTTACTATCCAACCAAAAATGTTATTTACGAGCTAGAAAAAAAATATGACGATAATAACAATGCCTAGGACCAACCAAATCCTTTTGCATCTAACCTAGGACCAACTAATTCATTTTTCTTTTAAACAATGTTTTTTGTTACCAAACTATTCAAACAAAGTACTATTTATCAATTATTTAAAAATCAAGCGACATAAACAAGAAAACAACAAACCCTAAGACGATCTGCTTCATCCTAAAACAATTTATTTTAGTGTAAAACAATCTAAAATTCTCATATCGATTTCAATTTTCTCTTTAGTATTCTTTGACTTATATAAAATCACTTATGCATTTTAACTTCAAACTAATTTATTTTACACTTGCATCGATTTCACTTGGGCGCAGTTTCTATAAAGAAACTATTTACAAAATAACTAAGGAAACTTCAGGTAAAGATTATTATTTTTGTATTACAAGTTTATACATGTTTTGCATTTTATTTAGTTCTAACATTCTTAACATTTTAGTATTTTTGTAAAGATTGTCATTTTTCTTTACTTATTAAAATTTTATTTACACTTATTTTATTTTATTTTATTGAAATATTTTTATTGACACTTATTGACACAAGGTTAATTAATTTATTTTTCTTTTGTATATTAGCTATCTTAAACCCTTCATTTGATTCTCCACGACAATACCCTATGTTGTATTTATGCTTTTGCTATCATTCTAAGTATTTTTCCCTTTCAATGTAATATAGAGATATCATCATGGATTTGTAACTCTTATTCCTTCTATTATAATTCGGTAAATCTCTTCAATAATCTTTTTGTTCAATTGATGTTAGCTTATTTTCTCTTGAAATACCATAAGAGTAGTTAATAGAGATAGTGACAATACTTCTTGTATATGATCCAATCCGAGAGTAATTGTTTATATGAAAGCAATGCGCGTTTTCTATGTAGCTTTAACTTCTTGCAAGTGTTAACTTCTTGAGTAGTATTATGCGTACAGTTCTGCATAATTAGTTTATTGTACTCTTACTACTTGTGTATGTATTGTGATTGAAAGTAATAACTGATTATCAGGAAACGAAACAAGAAAAGCTTTTCCTTTTAGGTTAGAGATTCAGATTTTTGTAGTATTTATCTTTTGTTGAGTTTTCTTAAAATCGTTTAAGTTTTTAAAATGATCTCATTTGGTGTACTTACTATCAAAATTCAAGGGTGCCTACCCACTTCTGTAGATACTCAGGTTATTACTGTAATTATGTCGAATCTAGCCAATAGAATAAGTTACAATACTGAAACACAATTTATTCTTAATGATATTTGTACCATGTTTAAGCTTAATTTATTTATTCTACATATATTAAAAGATAATAGTTCTTAGTTTACCATATCAGTTTGGGTTTATTTGGGTATGATCCCTACATCCACCATAAGATTGAGCCTTTTATCAACATCATTGATCACTTATGTTTACTAATTCCAATCATATTTGTCCACTGAAATGTCTAATTGTATATCTATATAGTGTATTAGTACTTATGTTGTTTTTTTTTATAATAGATGGACAGGAAACAAGAGCTAAGTAGGGAAGATTCCAGTAGTGACAACGATGGAACTCACCGCAGACCACCGCCAGGTTGTAATTAATAAGTCTAGGTGATGTCGGGTGTGAGCAAGACCCAAGAGTATTCATCCCAAATTCATATTTCATAAATTCACAGAGACGCACTCTAACACAACATCATGTAATAAAGCTGGAGAGTGACAGCGACTCCGACTCCAACAACTCACTTGAAGCGGATGGAAAGAGTCGCTCGATAACTGTTATTCAAGAATCACCAATCACAACTAGGACAAGACGACAAAGAGACATAATAACACATATAATTAGATTGGCGATTCAGCAAAAAAAAGATGAAAAAAAAGATAAGTGAATATTAACTCTATTGATCAGTTGCTGACCCTAATGCTTGAAAAAGACATCCAAAACATCTAATGCTTGATCTTATTTACATATTTTATTTTGTAGGTTTTTCTTTTTTCTTGGGTATAAACTAAGATTTCTTTCGATTTTTTATTTTTATTTTATAGTGTAGGTCCTAATTGACCATAAATCTTTGGTGTTTTTTTTTTTCTTTTATAGTGTTCTATTTCGATGTTTTCATCATTAACATCATCGACTCACCATTTTGTTTATATCATTTGGGAGCAAATGCAAGGGAAGATTGTGCGTTATGGATGGAACGAAGCATTACAAACGGTGAAAGATAATTGCCCATGTGACAATTTTTTTATGATGTTCTTAATTCCATATTAAGTTATGAATTTAGTATTCTTGTCCTTGATAGGTATATGAAAACCCTATGATCGGAGGATGAGGAGAATGCATAAAGTTTATGAATGATCATAAACTGATATCCATTTGCATTTTAAATTGCATCACACATTACTGGTAAGTACCTATCCTTGGTAGTTGCATATTTTAAGAAATTACATACTTGGCGGTATAAGAACAAAAATGATCATAATGAAAGTGAAAATGATTATCAATTCCATGGATAATTTTTTGATTTTTATGATTAAACGTCGTTTACACTTTCTATGCCAAATTTAGAAACAAATTAACATTCTGATGATATTTTTCCCTAAAATCCTTGGAGTTTCTTTATTGGTGGGAAACCTTCTCCGTCTTCCCTTTATACTGTTAACTTTAGGGGTTGAGTTTTAGAATTATGAAGAACTCTATGCACCTACGTAGAACATATTATTCTTTGTTCCGATAATGTTTAATATTCAAAATATAATTATGTTGCTTTTGCATAATATTAATTATTTTGTCAAATTCATTTCACTTCAACGAAATCGGTATTCGACCCATGACAACATAAAACAGAATAGTTTGTTTAAGTTATAACCTCTTCAGAATGTTATAGATTCATATATGTGGATATTTCTTTCTTTTAATGGCAGGTGAAAGAAATGATTGTGGTTCTATATGCTAGGTAACAATCATCTTCAGGTTTTGGTTCTAACTACTCACAATATTGAATCAATAAAGGATCGGGTAGTTATTTTAAACTATCAACTCAGATTATTAAGCTTTAATATTTTCAAATTACGACTATTGAGTAATTTATCTATTTTATCCTGATACAGTTTTTTAGGACACTTATATTCATTGTTCATTTATTTTTTAAAGCATGGTTATTTTCTTATATAAAAATCTCCTTATTGTATACTTGCAGGCTTTTTGCTTGCAGCCGTTGTAAGTACTCAATGGTGGTATCAGGTTGGTATTATGTTTTCATTCTTCAAGTAAAGGTGGAAAAGATTATCATAATAAGCTGCAGATGAGGTGTACTTTCTTCTTACTGCTGGGGTTACATGTGTATATGAAGCATAATACAAGTAAACCTTCCTCATGCTTATCCCCTTATGTCGTTCAATCTTTTGAACAAACAGGTCTAAGTGTGATTATGTTAAATTTCCAACTTATGTTAGGAAATCATATTTGTTGTCTTAGTTAAAATGGAAGAGCACATAACTTTCACCCATGTGGTTGTAGGTTCGACTCCCACAAATGGCTTGGTTATTTGAGTAAGCCAAAACAATTATGATTTCGATACCAATATATGTAGTATGACATAGGCGCACATGTAGAAGTATGTCATATATCATCTCGGGCATGAATCTTGGCTGCGAATAAAGCTGCCACAGCAGCAAGGGAACATTGTCAAACTTAGCATCGACAAAGATAAAATTGATGCTTCTCATTTGTGATAATGAATCGCAAAGAGTATAATCTAGATCAAGATATATAAAACTCAGTAATTGAATTGTATAATTTTTCCCATTGAGAAAAGAGGTGGAACCACAAGACCACAATACCCATAGAATGTCGTTCCTTTCTTTTGTTTTTTTCCTTTTAACATCTTAAACATTGATTTGCATAATGTTTGAATTCAGAATGTTTAGTACCTATTTTAGCCCCCCAAATTTAAAATTCCACATGGACAGAATTTCAATCAATCGCTTTACATGTCCTATACCGCAAATGTTATATTTTATATTCATTCAAATATATATAATCTCTCAGTAATATATACTTACAACCATGTAAAATGTAATGTTGGGATCTACAACTATAATGCTTGATCACTGGAGAAACACATCGGATTCTAACAACACGAAACACGGGATTGGTGTCAAAAATTATATATCAAGAATGACAATTGAGATTATAGCAAAGATAATCTTTAGTTATAAAATTGTTAATGGATAAAACAAACATATACTATTTGAGAAGTTGAGAGCAATGCAATTAGCATCGTGTAAGTCTGACAAATTAGTAGAACTCTAAGAGAGAAATCTGATTAAAGTTTCAAAGCAAAGTGAGAATGGCTTGAAACAATATCTTACCCGATCTGAATTTAATACATACATATAACGTCACAAGTTTTTTCATTTTCTTATAGAGGAGTCATTTTGATTGGTTAGGTGGAAGTGTTGTACTATATAAATGATAATCTTCTCGTGGATTTATCATTTTTATCCTTGCGACGATGAACATAGATATCTAAACTTCTTTTTGAGAATGTGTACTTATCTGAAAGTTATTTAAATCTATCGATCATGTTTGACTTTGTTGCTATGAATTTTAACTTACTCATTGATGTTTTAGTGCATAATAAAATAAAAGTTCATAAAACTTGAGAAGAAAAAAAGAAGATAAACAAATAGTGTTGAAAGCTTACGTTACACTGCACCCATTGTGTCCTAAGTCACATACACCCACTTCTCTTTGAAATGCTTACGGATCACAAATTCTCAAAGTTAAGTTAGATTTGTCGTAAATGTTTTTTTTTTTTTTGTCGTCTTCAACTTCTTTGGCCTGTATAATTGGATACATTTTATGTTTGCGAAATGTTGTAATTCTAACCAGAGTCTAGAAGATTTTGGTTCATGAGCTATCGACAAATCTTACCTGTTAGATTTGTCGATAGTTTAGTTTTGGTAAAAATATTTATCTGAGAATATAGTATGAAATCTAAAACACAAAGCGAATAAGAAGTTGGGAATATTGTTACATACGTATTATGGAACATGTATATGAATATTATTTGTAGAAGGAAATTTCCAACGTTGTTAGTGGAAGACGATGAATAACAATAAACAAACTAGATGATAAGTTGAAATTTCTTAATGTGGCTTTTACCTGATATTTTGACATAACAAGTTTGGGTATACATGAATATTTTTTAAAAATAGAACTCAAACTAATTTTCACTAATGTATACATATGTAGCAATATATGCCTTCTAAACAATATTGCAGTAAGGATATTTAAATATTAAACTTTATAATATATTTAAGCATATTATATTGAAAGTTTTAAATTACAATACGAACTATAAACGTAAAATCAAACCATACAACACAAAACAATCAAAAAGATTGAGCTCCGGCCGTAGACCGGGGTGATACCTATTATATAATATAATAATAACAAATTATGGGTTCATCATATACGAAATTTTATCAGTGGTTTTTAAATACAAAAAACAAATAAATTGGGCTAGGAAAAAAAAGGGAAAATTATATTTAACCCATTATATTTTTTTGTATAATAGAAACTCACCAGTAAAATTTTATATATGAAAAACCCATAATTGTTCATAATAAGTTTTGATCACAAAAATAACCTTTACCTAATTGAGAAAATTAATTCTGTTCCAAGCAAAAAAATCAAAAAGATACTATTAAAAAAACTCCCTAAAAAATCTCTCGTAATAAATTAACTCCCTAAACTTACTCACTAAAAATAACTCTCCTTCTGGTCGTTATACAAAACTAATAAAAAGAAATCCCTAAAAAACTTTCATAAATTTTCTCTCCTAAAACTACTCCCTACAAAATCTCTACTAAAGTGTCCCTAAAAAAACTCCAATTATAGATTAAGGAAAATTTTAGATTTCACCGATCAATGAAAATTTAGTTTTCATTTAATGTGAGAATTCATCCTAATCTCTCGTAACAAATTCCAACTATCACCTTCTCTCTAGGTGAAAAATAAAATGATCATCAATTTTTAGGTGAAATATCAAGTTCTCACTTTTATCTCATGCAAAAATTCCAATAATCACTCGGTTATCGTGTGAAAGATCAAAATATCATTAGTTTCCAAAGTGAAAGATCAAACTTCACCTTATTCACCATATAACACACTATGATCCTTCTAATCTTTAGCATCGATTAGAAGTTACATCAAATGAAGATAAGCAGGAGGCCAAAGATTGTCCGAGATTTTTATTGAAGTATTTATTTAAGTTTTTACTGCCCTAGTTTATATCTTGTAAAAGAGCGTAATAGAGTAAATTAATATAATGGAGATTGGTTTTTAATATAATTTTGTTTAATTCAATCAAATTATTATTAATCTTGCTTATTCCTTTTGAAATCAAATTATATTTAATTAAAATTAAGAATTACATTGGAAGAGGTTATTGTTAAAATCAAATTACATTTAATTAAGTTATTGTTAAAATAAAAAATAGTCGTTGGATTAAACCTAGATGAAAGGCTATGATTGAAATTATAAATTATAACAAAATGTAGCAGTTGTCAGAACAAACTGAGATAACTGGTCTAGGCTGAGCCAACAACGGCTAGTCCCATAAAATAATTATATAAATTCAACAATTTTCACCTCCAAAATCACACCTTCTCCACCTTTTACACACATAATTTTCCAAGTAATAACTCAACCATATATTAATCCTTCGGATTTTACCGTAGATGAAGATCTATCTCTATGTAGAAACTTTGTAGTATGTTATCTGACTAAGGGTGCAAAACGACGACAAAACGGTTTAGTGAGTATGAGTTATTGGAGCAGAATTTATGAAAACTTTTGTACTAACACCGGTAACTCGAATAACAGTATTGCAGATGGGTTGTTTTGTTGCTATTAAACTATAACAATGGAATAATTTATAGCTTTAGTTCGGGGTGTCAATCGATATCGACTAAGGGGTGAAACCAATGCTGAAGTTGTATTTCGAACTCGAGAAGAATGGTGAAGATAGATAAAAAAAAAATTGCTTATGAAGCTCATTACACAATCCTGGAGGATTTTTTGATAACACATATGAGATGTTAAAAAGTAGACATACTACTCGAGAAAGACTTTGTTATAAAATTAAATTGAATGTGAAATAAAATTTAATACAAGTTTCCTTTCTATAAATTAGTTTTGATTATATTATTAGAATTAATCTCAATTTCAATTACAAATATTAAACAAAACATAATTATAACTACTCAGTCCCATTCCAACTCCTGTAATACATGCCCCCTCCATCAAACTCCCAAATCCTTGATTAGGTCCTGCAGTTTGAGATCCTGCACCATCGGGTCCTCCACCCTGATAACCAAACCATGGATGTGTTCCTTCAGATGGAGAGCCATCAAAGTTTAATGTTCTTCTATAATCTTGATAAATTGAGGATTTGGTTGACTAGCCTGACGATATGCAGATTGTTGCACTGCTGGACTCACTAGAACATATGGAGATACTTTCCCACGATGTACTTGTGTGTCTAGCACTACTTCTGGGGAATATGGAGTTCCATAATGTTGAGAGAAAGTTGGACTGGAGCTCATGGACTCCGCCATTTCCCGTAACTGTTGTTGGTACAGACGTTTAGTTTCCAAATCTATTAACTCCATTTGATTCAATTGTTCTATCAATATTTTTTTACTGGTCGATGTGTGATAGGTGTCGAAAACACTTTAATTGATGTCAATTGGTTATGCTTTCTTTGCTATTTTCTCTTGTATTTTGTGTATATTAAGGTTGTTTTCTATATCGTAGGTATTATGGAACGACATAAAAGAAGAGAAAAAGAGGTTTAATTCATTGTTTGGTAGTCTTGGGCGTTGATGGTTTGAAGCATAACAAGGATGTAAGGCTTTTGTATGTTGAAAATAGAGAAATATCGGAGAAAAGACCCGAATTAGCTAAATGGAAAAATGGTCAATAGGCACCTAAATCTTTCACCAAATTGTTAACCTATAATTAGGTCGACAGTTTTCACTCCTTCACTCTCAAAAGTCTAGTTCACTTTAGAGAAACAATGAAGGAACATTTAAATAAATTAATAGGTTTGTTGTGGCTCGAGTAAATGGAGGAGAGTGAAGATTATTAGAGTTTGATTCGAGGAATTAATGAATAAGATAAGGAAATGGGTTGTAGTTTGTTGGCATAAAAGTCAGAAGCGAGAATGGCAGAAAGAATAAATGGGTTTGTTGTTGTTTCCATGGTGATGCTGCTGAATAGGGGGTTGTGACTATTGAATTGATATAGCTCTTCTAAGAACATATGGAATTGAAGAAGATGGTTTAATTGTTTTATGAGTTTCGATGAATCTGTGATTTGTGAAATTGGCAGTAAACTAAAAATAGATATGTGGGTTTTCTATGTAGTCTGAGTTTGATTTCAAGTAAATGAAGATAAACAGTTGATGGAACTGGTGGATTTGTAGACGTGAATGAGGATCAAGACTTAAATTCATACGAAGAGTAAGATGGTGCTAGGGTTTGAGTTGTACCGGAAATTGCAAGAAGAAGGTGTTTCCTGTGCTGAATCTGAGAAGAAGAAAGAAGAGTGAAGCCATGAAAATGGTATTGTTTTGATGGAATTGAATGGTTGTTTGTGGTTTGAATGAATGGTATGAATGTATGAATGATTCATTTGTAGTGAAGGACGTTTGAAATGGTCTGAATCGTGGACGGAAATCATCCAAAAGTAGACAAAACTTTGTCGGATTTGCAATCCAGCGAGTTAACTTACTACCGATCCAAGTCAATGAGTAAGATCCAATCAGCCGATTCAGGCCAGCAGACTCGGCAGCTGATTTCTCTCCTTTGACCCATGACTGTTAGTTGACCATTACCTTTAATGGATGGTCGTTAGTTTGACTCAGGTGACCGACGACACTGTTCAGGTGACCGGATTCCGGCGACCACTTTTGACACAAAACTTTCAGGAGACTTATTTGTACTCATGGGCTTAATGGGCTATTATTTAGACATGGACTATTTCTTTGACATAGAAGTTAGAATAGATTTGACCTAGTTTTGGAAACAAGAAGAGGTATAAAAGGGAGAGCCTTCTATAACTTCTACACACTTTTACATCTGATTTTTTGGAGCAAGGAGCCGCCATTCTCTTTCACGCATCTAGGGTTTGCAATATTTTTATCTGCTTCTTTATATTAATATGTGTATGAACTCAATCCATAGCTATGAGTAGCTAAATTTCTTATTTATTGGTTAAGAATTAAAGTTGATTTCTCAAACATGGTATTTGATTAATATATTAGTTTTTTCTTAATATTTGTCGTCTGTGATCCATTGTCTATAACTTTTGCATGATTTGAACACTTCGTTGGTTGAGTCCGGAATCAATTTAACTTGTTTTCACATATAAATCTAAATTAGGGTTTTCAATACGTAAAAGTTGACGAATTCTGATTTCAAGTAGCATAAGTGTGGTGGTTGCTTGCATTGATACATCCTAGCAATCACATATGAATCACAACCTTTGTTAAATTGAATTAGTGTGTTTTCCAGATTCAATTACATAGATTAACCTTATTTCACAAAACGTAATGTTCATGGGGAATTATACTTGATTAGTGCTTTTACACGTTGGGTTGTTCTGTAGGTAGAATTCATACTCACATCTTTTAATGTGTTTGTGATGAACTTGGAAATAAACGGGATATTCTTGCGATCTAGGTATTCTAGGTTTTTTGACAATGAGAGATTAAATACAAATTCCAGTTATTGATATAAATACATATTTGTGAATGATACAATCCCTTGACCAATATTCTCAACTCAAGATTACTTTCAATTATTCTTTCTACTTTCAATTTAGTTTATTTTTGCTTTATAAAAATCAGAAATACCCCCCTTTGTTACTTAAGATATTGAAACGAATAACAACAATAGCCTCCCGTCGAACGAATCTTTCTTACCATATACTTAATCTAAATCTTTTATAAGTGAGAAAGTGAATATAATTTCGACGTGCTATGACACACATCAATGTGCCTTTTACAGACATATGAAATATTTGACGCTCTTATTGGAGATTATAAGTCTCTAGCTCCTAACTCAAAAATTGTCAAATCAAACCTAGTCGACGAAGAATAAGGTCTATAAAGTCCTCCTAAATGGGTCGATGAAGAAGAAACTGCCGTTGAAGGATAATCGGTGAAAGTTGGAATCGTCGGTGGTGGTCCTGTTGGAACATCCATGGACGGCAATGCTCTACCTAATGCACAAAATCTATCCCATAGATGTTTAAAGCTTCTGCATCAATTATCGTCTCTATAACCGATTTGAACCATCTGTCGTATAGGTCTTCGTCACAAAAGGTGAATAATATATCATGCCTTTTCCATCCTTTTCTCTTCAGTCTTGTGTAATCCGATCCAAGGACGGTAGCATGTCGAGGATTATTTAGCACACCAACTGCACCAACTGACTGTGTAGCACATCTCTCCCCATAAACACCAATATGCCTGAGTTGACTATAGAGTACCATCAGCTGGAGTGAAAAATCTCTGATCCCTAGGGATACAACACCACTGAACTCCTCATAATCCTCATACAACATCTAAAAAACAGTATGTTTGGTCCTAAGTTGCATTTGGTATCTCCATAGATGCATATTATCTCGCTCAATGGTGTTTGGTCTTATTTGTCAGTTACCGCCATCATATTTTACTACAATTGGCCAAAACTTTCTGGTGTAGTCAATAAGTCTTGGTAGACCAATATTTGAATATGTGTAACAACGAAGCTGAAGTAAACAACATATAATTAGTTTAACTTGCTAAATATTTGTAAACCAATTTAAAGTCAAAGGAAATTATTATCATATTTACCTCAAAGAGGCCCCATACACCTTTGATGCTTGACGGACCCAAGCATGCGATATCGAGACTAATGTATAACACGGCGAATATAGCGGACCCCCAATCAGAATTTGCAGCCTTTTCTATATCTTGCAACGCCTCTACCATCCTACTTGAGTACTAG
The DNA here is from genome assembly GCA_023531435.1 of Papaver californicum. NCBI lineage: Eukaryota > Viridiplantae > Streptophyta > Magnoliopsida > Ranunculales > Papaveraceae > Papaver > Papaver californicum. Next base: position 871,776 of record JAJJMC010024047.1, on the reverse strand, counting down.
CGCTTGAGTTGGAGAAAAAACGTGAACCAAGTAGCCATAAAATAAAGACCTTGGCAACTTGTGTATTTTTGGCAGAGTCATATGTTGATGAATTCATATCACCGTATAATTCATTGACTATAAATGCCTTTAAACCGGAATTAGGAATTCCACCACTTGTTAAGGTGTTGTAGGACCCCTTTGTTGTTAAGTCAAAATACAACGGAAATTCCTCTTTATATCAGTCTTCATTCAACCAACTCTCTTGGTTGAATGGAACATCATCTCCAAGACCGTAAGGTATCCCAAGTAGGAAAAAAAATCTAATGGTGTTATTCCTATAAAAACATTAAAATTGTTAATTTCATATAATCTTCGTATTGTATAAAAATTATAAATCAAAATATATGACATACCTATATCGAAGTTTTGAAAATGAAACGTGTGTGTCGTATACCACCAATATTCCACCAACGTTCCACCAATATAAACACCAATTTGGTCGAGTGTTTCTTCGTATTTATATAGTACAAAGGAATCCAAGGAAATTATCGAAAATAATTTTAGCACCAAGAGTAAGTTTTGATAAACTTTGTTAACTTCATACCAACCACCTCTTGGTTTTTGATGGGCATTATCTCGGACGGAAAGTAGATTGAGATTGTTCTCTTCATCCGAACCTTCTTGTGTCGTCGTTAGAGGTTGGCTACGCTTATTCCCAGGTAGTTTTTTTTCTTGTTCGACTAATATCTTGAGATTGAGACATGCTAGTTTTGAAAAAAAAAATTAAAGAAGCAGAATATGAAGTATAAAAGAGTTTTTTATGGAGAAAATATATAAAGAAGATTGTAGAATATATTAATTTTGGTGTGAGTAAAGAAGTTGAATGAAGGTTGTATTTACAGTGTCTTGAATTATAGCCGTTTTTTGACTATCTGGATTCGACCGTTGTCGAATCAACTTGGAATGACCGTCCCAGGTTGAGACGAGGCTCGGATTAAGCCGATAAACCATTTTTCTACTATCATAAAATGGATTTGCCCATCCACCTGGCCTAACAAATGGACAGATTTGCTAACCCCATTGGACTTACTCTTACCAATCATAGTTTTCTCGGTATAAAAGATTTATGGATCTTTAAATTAGTGATTGACACGTGTCATGATATTACTCATCCCTTACGCTCACATCCTCCTCTCCCCAACATCTAACAGGGGGGTAGTCAATTGGGATTTATAATGACTTATAGAGAATTCTGAAATAGGTTGTTATTCAATTGAGATTTCCAGAGAGTCTCCCAAACTCTCCTGTTATTGGATAGAGACTTTTTCCAAGTCTTTTAAATTCCCCCAAACTCTCTTGTTATTGGATTAAGATTTGTTGGGAGTCACTCAAACACTCTTGTTATTGGATTAAGACTTCAAAATCATGGATTTGTTACTTATTGGGATTTTGAGAGACTTTTTGGATGAAAATAGGCATGAGTGAAATCTCTCCCTTATAGGTGATTTTTTTGAGAGACTTGAAATTTTGGGTAATCCAAAAGTCCTCATTTCTCAACCTTATCGGATGGTTATTAGCAAATGTTTTCTTTCTTCTTTATTCCTCTACCTTTCTTTGCTTTTATCGATTTATGGAACAATTTTTCTTCACACCATTTGACTGTCAGTCTCCTCTAATCATTTTCAAGAAGTATATTGGGGTGAAGCACTGCACCCATTATCTCTCTGAGCTAGAGACAACATTTAGCTGCCTTTTTCTTCTTCTTCACTACTAAACTCTCCTCCGCCATCAAAACCCCTTAAACCTCTCTATTCTTCTCATCATATCAGCTTACAAGGTGTAATGAATCCTCAAAATCCATATTACAACAACCCTTCTTTCTACTTCCACCCATCACCAATCCCTTATTATCAAAACCCTAATTACCTTCATCCTCAAAATCATCATCATCATTATCAACCAATTCTCCCACCAAACCCCTCTTCTTCTTTTACTACAATTAAATCCGAACAACAATGGAGTTACAGTCGGTCTGTAGTTTACATCACATTCCTTACCCTAAAAGATTATCGTTTAATCCTTTTTATTCTCACTCGATTAACAACAATCAACGAATTCGATTAGATACAAAAACATATAACCGAATTTCATTAACCAAATCGATATTATTAAGAGTTGTCACTAAAGCATCGAATTCTGATAAGAATTTGACGACGAATGGTTCCATAATTGGAACGAGTAGTAAATTTGATGATAAACCAGAACCATATAGTGGTAAATCTGGTTCAATTTCATTTTATGGGTGAACTTATCAGTCTGTAGAAGAAGGGAAATTGGTTTCATCTCCTTTTAAAGATGATATTGGTACTTCATTTATATGGGTTTTAGCTCCAATTGCGTTGATTTCTTCTTTACTGCTTCCACAGTTTTTTCTAAGCGGTTTTTTTGATGTTGTTCTGAAGGATGAGATTCTTGCAGGTAACCCTTATAAAAAAATTATTATCTTTATTATTATCTTTTTTTTTTGTCTATTATGTATGAATATACGATTCATGGCTGGAAATGAATTTAGTTTACTGTATGGTAGCTTAATACTTGTTGAATATTGCTTCACATGAATCACAAAGCTACTTATTAACCTAGTATTCATGTGACCATTTAGAACAATGTTGTGTCACTTTTTATGTGCATAACCATCACAAGAAATACTGGAACTAGACTTGAACTTAGAAGTAGGACGTTTGAGTAAAAGATGAAGTTTTGGTTTGGGATATTTGGCTTTTGCACTTCTTCTGGATGCTAATCTGTAACCATCAAAAGAAATTGTGGAATTTGGCTGAGGAAACCTTAAAATGACTCATACATTCATTCTCAAGAGAAAAATATGTATTGGTATATATTTTGTTTCTTCTTAAAGCTAGTCATCACAAAAATGTAGAATTTCTGTCAATAATTCCAGAATGACTATTGTGTTGGATGCTCGAAAAAAATTAGAATAGTTTTCAAAGATTTTTACTCTTTCTGTTTGGTTTGAGTGCTAGAAAAATATATGCTTTTGCAGATATACAGGATTTATCAATTGAGCAAAGCTGCTCATTTCGTTGAGAGGTTGATTTTTTTCCAAGTTATTGGTGTGCTTTGCCTGTGGTCTTTGATAACATTTCTCCTCGGGCTTTTCCCATCTAGAACTGTTGCCGAGAAATATTGAATTTGTAAGCTTTACTGTACAACAACGAGAAGATGCTAATCAGTGGCGAGATAACATAACAAATAAAATGTGGGATGAATTGAATAAAGAGAATGAAAACTGAAGTATGATAGTCTGCTCTTCATTCCTCCTGAAGTATTTCCTGTGATGGCAGAGGGTAATCGCCAGAGATATCAAGGAATTTGTATGTCGGGCACCAGATACTCCATATGACGGTCTGTTTTTTTTTTTTATGTAATGTGTGTTGTAAAATTTAATAATTCATTTCATTGAAATAGCTGGGAAGCTTGTCCTATAAGTAAAATCGTATTAGGATATGCTGAACTGTATACATGAGTTTGGACTTCGGAAACACCCTTCTCATATGCCATGTTTCTATAATCATAATTCTTTCCATTAGTTATACCTTCTAATTTTTGTTTGAATTACACTGGCGATGATAAAGCTTTTATGGCCATCTCAAGCTTTTACTCAAATCTCTCTAGAAATCTATTAGATTTATATCTACAAGTCCCAGAGACTCTCTATAATTCTCTTTCGAAATCACTTGAAATCTCTTTTGAAATCACTGAAAATCTCTATACTTCCAAAGAATCTCCGGGAGTCACTAAAAATAAAAGTCTATGAAAATCTATATAAATCCCAATTGACTACCCTGTAATATTCCCTAGGGTTAGGGTATCTCAATCCCTCTATAAAAATAATCTAGGTACCCCTTTGATTTTATCTCCTGTTCTCGTTTTCTTTTTCTCTGTGCAGTCTGCTTGACCAAAAATGCCGTTGGTCTTCGATCAATATGGGAGATCGTACTTTATCCAAGAACACGAAATAATCAAGACCCCATTATATGAAAAATTTGCTGCTATTCGTTTCGAAACATCTAGCGATAAGAATTAAGAGAAAGGACATGTAGAAAAAGAAGAGAAGAAATCTACAGCAGCAGAGAAGAAACGTAAGGCTGAGAAGAAATCACTAAACAAAGAAGCTTCTTCAACAGATAAGAAGAAGAAGAAGAAGAGCAAGATATCTAGCAAAGAATGAATTAATGCAATGGAAAGCTTGTTTAGGGTTTGATAATGTCTTTAAAAAAAGATTAGATCTACTATTTTGCTACTAAATTTCTGTATGAATGAAAGTCCTTTAAATTTTTCTCACTGTCTCAATTTGTGTGTGGTGTATTTTAGCAGTTTCAATTCTGATAAAACCTAGATTTGTAATGATATCGGTTTTCATAGATGGATCCGATTTAACTAGTCGTATCAAATCTGTTTTTGTTGTGTATCGTTTTAGATCTCGTTATTTGAGAAAACTCAGATGTGAACTGCTATTTATTCTGATTCAACACCCCCAAAATCTATTTTTGTTGCGAAGAGGTTAATGAGGTTAATTACTAGAGCTAGTAACTGGATGCTGAGAGAATTCTTTGTTTTATTTGGTGTTAGATCAGAGGAGTATGAGTTGAGGTGTTTTTGATGGTTAAAATTTGAACAACTTAAAACCATCAGACTACTATCTTGCGTTTCAAATTCTTTGCAAGAAAATTTGGTTCCTCGCATTTAACATCCTACGACGTGGCCTCACAAACGGGGGTACTGGCCGGAGGAGCTAGTGCTCAAATGATTTGATCTCTTAAAATCCGCTGATTGGTGGTAGTTGCAAAAATTCGCCACTGTACAAATGCAGTAAATTTTGCACGTTTCCATGAGCTTGTGCCAATTTCCAGGGATTTAAGGCTGAATAGCTAGGACGCAGATATGTTATGGATACGTCGTGAAATTAATTTTGGAGCAGTCTTAAGATGGAATTATAGTGGGTAGAGTATTCAAAAACAAGCGTAGAAACTGGTGCTTACGAGTAGTAAGGAAGAAACCTCACTTAAAAAGAAGGGTACATGGTGATTAACCATTACAAACAAAATAAATGGAGGATTGTAAATAGATAGAAACGAGTCCAATCCGAACGGTTAAGCGTAAAGAGATACAAAGCAATAAACTCTCTTCCAGTTACAAGTTAGGGTAGGCTTAGGCTTCCCTGCCCTATTATAACTCGCAGTTCAGTATCCAAATATCAGTCACAAGGGTGAGCAGGAGGTAATGCTCCCGCCATTCTTTTGATGAAAATTCGAGTGGGTGATTAATATCTCAACAACACTAATAAATTTTTAATAAATGATAAATTTGTGAATGGATAAGTATAATATATATCCCAATAAAATAACATATATATAAAAAAAATAGGGCGTAAGAATCCCTTATGATATGCAACTGAAACAGGTTCTTGCTAATGGTAAAAAGGGGCTTTGAATGTAGGGGTTGTTCTTATTTTTCCCGAGGGATTCGAATTAGCCCCACCCCCCACCCAATCGTATTTCTCCCGTTATTAATCTACATTTACGTTGAAATAGTGTGATATGCATATGATGCGGCTGATGTGTCTGCAGCGGAGATACGCGTGTCCAAGCATCAGACTTGCGTCGATGCGAATCCTACGCAGACACGTGGTCATTTTAAAAGCGTCTGTGCTACATAGCCTAATGGGTTTCTCGCTTTTAAGGATGCAACGTGGCGGGTATGGGGTGGAAACCTTGAATCTCATCCCCTCCCCGTTTAAAAAAACAAACTTATACCTTACTTGTTACCCATAAAATCTTGGGTGGAGATGGGTATGAAAAATACCCGTAAGGAACGGGTTTCCCATGGGTTATCCCCTAGTTAGCAATTTGGAATTCGGAAAACATACAGAACGAAAAACGTACGAGTGTTATATGGATTCGTAAAAGTTAAATTCGGTCAAAAATCCAGTTAACGGTTCTTGATTCACGAGTAACTCAGAACGATATACGTACGTGTATAATTCGTTTTGCATATTTGAATTCGGTATATAAAAATCAGTATAATATATATAAATAAAATAATTTTTTAAAGTTGATGGTATGAGGGGAAATATAATTTTTAGATTTAAATGAAGTATATATACAAAACCTATAGAACGGTTCAATGGTTAAACTTTCTCTCTATTATGTGGGATGGGTTCGATTCCCATCGTATTTATTTTTGAGAAAAACATTTACTAGGTAAATCTTGGCCTAACTTTGTCATATCATGTCCGTTTCACGAGCTAACTTTGTTCGGGCCAACGAATTACATGAACGAATAATACGTATATAGGATCGGTCTTTCAGTACTATGCGAGTATACGAATTTAGACGGTCCCTTTTTGCGGCAAATTACTAATTAGGAGTTATCAATGACGTTACAAAATAAGTAATGAAAATAATGTAATAGTTTAAAAAAACCCTGCATTTAGGATACCTCCACAAATTGGGATATATTTAAGGTTAAATGAGGCTGGATTTTAGCTAAAGAGGTGTCTTGAAAACTTCAACGGTCAAAAATACCCTTTTATAGTCAGCATAGGCATCATCTATCATGACTATGCCGACTCCGTCCATCTTACAAAAGACACATAGTTTCTAGTTCAATGTTTTCTCTCTTTTAAAGAATTTATCTAACTTACCCCTGGTAGTTATGGTTTTTCAATTTTGTCTTATAGGAATAATAAGAAGCCAAGCCAGAGGCAGCACATGATTTCAAGGACCCGAGTCACCTCAACCCATTAAAGACCAACTGGACTTTGTTGTTGTGTTGAGAACAAATCATCATGTGTATTTTCTTTTGGTTTACTTATTTTTCCATTTATGTTAAAGTGTTGTATGTATAATTTTCTAATTAAGCTTGGCTTATTATCATGCATTTACATCGCCTTCATTAAATCTAAAATCGACTTAAGCATTGAATTGGTCGTTCACAGTCGGCATAGTCTTCAACTTACGCGAATGCCGACCGTTCACAGTCGGCATGGATCTAGGATAAAGACCATGTCGATTCTAATAAACACAAAAACTAACACGATTTATAATAAACTAAATCTATATGTTTATCTCCATATAATCTAACAATTAATACAAATAATTAACAACTAATTTAATTAATAACTAATTAATTAAGGATAAATTAGTCATTAACTAAATTATTTGAATAAAAGGTTCTCTAGGTTACTTCCTAATGTTTATTTTATGTTTTTTTTGTGTATCCCCCAATTTATGGGGTATCCCCTAAACGTGGGTTCTTAAAAAATATAAAATGGTGTAAAACACCAAAGTGACCATACTTATTTAGACAAACACTCTAACCATAAGTTGAGATTTATAAAAACTCCATATAGTCTAACCTCGATAAATGAATACTCTTGCGACCGGAAAAAAATATTCATTTAGTGAGGTTATTTATTATTCATCTATCGGCAAACACATATTTATTTATTTATAAAATATTTTTAGCTTTTTACATATATAATTTCGATGTTTATGAACCAGAATATGGTCAACTAGAAGAAGACATTTAAAAATTAACTGTTGTTATTTCTAAATTACGTTATAGAAATGTGATGAATGTTGAGTATTTTTTGAACTATCCTAATGAAATTGATCCAGTTACAGAATCTCCTACGGATGAAGAAATTATCGTGTCAATAATAAATTATGAGAATGATCCAGAACTAGCGCCATACATAACATGTCATCAAAAAAGGCATTTCAAGCAGTAACCATCATAAAAAAGAACTTGTTACAATACGAGCAGAACATTCTAGAAGTTATACAAGCATTACAAAAAATATAGGATGAGATGCATTTTAGTTTAGATGGAAGGAAAAAACAATTAACTTTAAATGCATTTTTTGATAGGAAATGACTTCTTATAGGACATTGTTGATTGGATGAAGTATTTTTGTTTGCTTATCAATACTTCCTTATATAAAGGAGGATGCTTTGATGGCGTGTCATCTGGGTATTCATTTTCAGAGATACTGGAAAAAAAATGGAACGCCATGTCAGCAAGTCATGGAAGGTTAAAAAAAAGTGAGAAAACACATCGTTTGAGTTTTGAAAACGAGAAGCTATATAATTTTAACAGTTGCGTCCATAATTGAATAGGTTTAAGGCACTTCACCATTAGGAACGAATCAAAAAATGTATGAGTTTGATTTGATTCAATACATAAACCTGAACATTTTGATCAATTTTCACCGTTTGAATTTTCCCCCTCAAATCTTTGTCTCAAAAAACTCGTATTTTTGAGAATGGCTAAAACTGTATGGGGAGACTTACAAATCTGAGCCGCTATGGGCAACACGAAACCTACACAAGCAATGAAACACAAATGCGGAAATAACACAACTAAGATGAAATAAAGACAATCACACAACACCGACAATTACGTGGAAAACCCCCTCTAATGTGAAGGATAAAAAACCACAGGCAAATCTTCCACTATAATCAAACAACGAGTTACACACAATTCTCCCAAATTGGGGTTATTCTCTTTTTCAAGGTGCATATAGCATTTGGATATCAATTTGCCTAAATTACACTCACCCCTAAGGATGGATCAACAATTCATTCACCTAATAGATGAGATTCACAATAATCAATCAAGAACAACAGTAGAAATACTCACAACTAGGGTTTGAACAAACCCTAGAGATCTCCAAGATTGGATACAAGAACAAGAGCACAAACTTGATGGATTAAGCTCACCAAGATTTTTCCAAACACTTATTTAGCAAACCCCTTTCTTCCCTTAAGCAAATCTCACATATTTCTCCTTCTTTTCTCTTCTTTTTTGCTTCCAATAACTCTCTCTCTCTCTCTCTCACTGCCTTTCTATTCTTCACGACAACATATATCAAGAGAAAACTTCTCATGTTGCTTTTAACATTTTTAACCTAATTAGGCTAAAGCTAGTTAGCTCCCCCATTGGTTAAGGGTCACATTGACTGTTGGGTCCATAAGGAGTAAACCCAACAATCTCCCCCTTACAACTTATGGCGAGGTACCCATCACCACCAAACCTTCCCTGCTGCAGAACTGCACATACTTGTATTTTGGTAGCGACTTTATCATCATATCAGAACCATTATCATATGTATGGATCTTCTCAATTTGCAAGACCTTCTCATCGAGAACTTCTTGTATCCACTGGTACCTAATATTGATGTGCTTGGACCTCAAGTGAAAACTCGAATTCTTGCTGAGATGGATGGCACTCTGGATGTCACAGTAAACGATGAACCCTTGTTGCTCCACACCGAGTTCTTTAACAAACCTCTTCATCCATATCATCTCCTTGCAACTCTTTGTAGCTGCAATGTACTCTTCCTCTGTAGTAGACAATGCCACACATCTTTGTAACTTGGATTACCAAGACACAGCTCCCCTTGCATAGGTAAATAAGTATCCCGATGTCGACTTGAGACTGTCTTGAGCACCTTCCAAATATGAATCTGTTTAACCTACTAACTCTGGCTTATCACCACCATAACACAAATACATATTAGAAGTACCCTTTAGATACCGTAGTATCCATTTCACTGTTTCCCAATGATCCATACCAGGATCGGCTAGACATATGCTTACCACTCCAACTGCATAGGCTATATCAGGCCTTGTACACACCATGACATACATCAAACTACCAACTGCGGACGCATAAGGAATTTCCTCCATCTTTCGTTTCTCAACATCATTCACAGGACATTGATCACGAGTTAACTTAAAATGGTTTGTAAGTGGACAACTTACCGATTCATCCTTGTCCATGTTGAATCTTTTCAATACCTTCTCAATGTAGCTTTCTTGTGATAGTCACAACTTCTTTGCTTTCTTATCACGAGAGATTTACATGCCAAGAATATGCTTTGTTGCTCCCAAGTCTTTCATAGCAAAAGACTTGCTCAAATCTAACTTCAACCTGTCAATCTTTTTCTTATCTTTGCCAACAATCAACATATCATCAACATATAACAAAAGAATAAGAAAATCACCATCAACAAATTTTTGAATGAATACACAATGATTTGAAGTTGTTCTCTTGTACCCATGTTCCTTCATGAACGATTCAAACTTCTTGTACCATCTACTAGGAGCTTGCTTCAAACCATATAGACTCTTCTTTAGCTTGCACACCATGTGTTCCTTGCCTTTGACTTCAAAACCTTCAGGTTTTTCCATGTACACATCTTCCTCCAACTCACCGAAAAAATGTTGTCTTGACATATAGTTGTTCTATCTCAAGGTCCAAACTAGTTGCTAATGCCAAGGCAACCCGAATATAAGGAAATCTCACCACTGGTGAGAAAATCTCGCCAAAGTCAACACCTTTCCTCTGCTCAAAGCCCTTCACAACTAAGCGTGCTTTGTACCTTAGTTGTGAGTTTCCATCTTCAATCTTGATTTTATACACCCACTTTTTCTTTAAAACTTTCTGGTTCTCTGGCTTGTCAACCAACTCAAAAGTGTCATTCTCATCCAAAGAGCTCACCTCTTCTTTCATGGATTTCAACTACTTGTGACTTTCAGGAATACTAAGAGCTTCTTCATAAGACTCCGGTTCACCTGCATCTGTGAGCATCACATACTCATGTGGTGTGTACTTTTTTGAAGGTAATCTGGGCCAGCTGGATGATCCTTTTAGAAAAGTGGTAAAAATAGTTCGTTCGCTGAGACTTGTGAAGATTCGTTTTAGACCTAATTTTAATTTAAACTATAAAATAATAAAAAGATTTTAACAGTATTTGGAGAAACTGGAACTCAGGATTCCACCAAAATCACTTCTGAGTGATTTCCACAATGATTCTTTAACAATTATAACTCTTTTATTGACTTTGTTTCTTTGCCAAAAGTAGATTTCTAAAACATAAATTGTAAATCACAAGCATGGCGCATCAAAAGCTCTTAAGTCCCAGCATACCCAATCAAACAAAATCATAATTAATTAAGAAAAATCATAAATCAATTAAAATCAATGCAAAAGTCATTAAGAATCAAAAATAGTTATCATTCATTCATGAAATATAGCTTCCTCCATTGTCCCAGTGGTTGGGTTTAGCTAGACATAGCTTTCTTAAAAGCCATTAAAATATTAAAGAAAATCATAAACTGTTTTTGAAAAGCAAAATTAAACCCTAGTTTTCTATCCGTGAGAAGTTGTTTCAAAATTGTATCTAGGCTCCCCTTTATATAGGCTTTGGTAACCTCATCTTGATCCTTATCCAACTAGGAAACCTAGTCTCATTAAACTTTTCCACTTCCTTTTGATTCCTTGTCCAGTTAGGAGACTTAACCTTATCAAAAACCAACAAAAACCCTATTTTTCACGTCAAAGGCGAGCCCAAAACGCTTCCTTTATTTCTCTTCCCGCGCAGGCCCAATAAGGCCCAACAGATACCAAATTCAAGTTAGTTTCACGGTTTTGCTCATAACTTCTTCATACGAACTCAGAATGACCTCATTCTTTTTGCATTGGCTTCGATTTTCAATTCTAGAAAAAATGATGGGTAGAAATACTGGAATAGACTGAGTTCCACTGGGTCTTTAGCAATTCTTTCTTGTAGAGCTCAATTTCACTTCTTTCAGAGATGTAACCTAATAAAACACATAAATTACAAAAGTAATAATATTACACAATAATTCACATAAAATCTAGCAAACAAGTATAAGAAAATGATACTTAAAATATGTAAATTATGCACTTATCAGTAGGTCACCATCATTTTCTTCATCTTCTTCTTCTAGGTTATCATCAGCAGGTAAAAATAATATCAAAATCGAACAAGGAATTGAAAAAAAAAAATCAAAATAGATACATCTAAGAAAAAATCTCACAAAAAAGTTTATGTTTTATGGTTTTATTATACTTTCTCGATTCCCCAACTTTGTCTTCTAGGTCATTATTAACAAATACAAAAAAGAGTTAAAATCGAAAGAAAAAAGATTAAAATAAATGCTACTTAAAATATCTCTCCAGAAACTTTATGTTTCTTCGTTTTACTCTACTTTTTCGATTCTCCGACTTTGTCTTTTAGGTCATCATCAGCAGGTACAATAAAAGTTAAAATTTTAAAAAAAAAATGAACAAATAAAATCAAAATAGATGCATCTGGGAAAAAATCTTACCAGGAACATTTTGTTTATTGATTTTGCTCGCAGTGATCGATTCCCTAACTTTGTCTTCTAGGTCATTATCAACTGGTACGATAAAAGTTAAATTCAAAAAAAAAAAAAATTAAAATCAAATTTAGTAGAAAAAATGTATGTTTGGAAATATATAAGCAATTAAACTAGGTTTACTTACATGATTTTCTTGGTTTACTAACCCGTTTTTTCAAAATCGGTTTTCTGTCGTCGGTTCCTTCATTGTTGAAACTAATTGAAATTCAATGAAGGACTGTAGTTAGTTTCAAAGGTTTGGTAGCTACTGGATATTTGATTTCGAAGAAATTGAATGAACTTGAATGATGATTTCAAAGAAAATCGATCTAGAATTTTTAAGAAAAAAATTCTCTGAAATCTTAGTTGAAAAAAAACCGGAAAGGAATAGACGAAATAAATGTTAGTGACCGTTTCAGGAAGTTAATGGAACTACTCAACATAATTATGGGGGTAATTTGGTTTTACTACATCTTTTTAATTAAAAAAAAAAAGACTAAATAGTTTGGGCTTGTGAATAGGAAAAATCTTTCTTGGGCCTAAACCTAATTTCCCTTCGTATATAAACCATTTTGTGGTGTTTCTTACTGTTTTCACTATCACTCTATCGGCATCACTTGCAGATCCGTTGTTCCAGAAATTGTAAGTAGATATCCCGTATTATAAGTTTCTCTTCTCCCTCTTTTTGATCCTTACACGTTCAACTTGATGTTTTAGACATTAATTGGCCCATCTGGCAGAATCGCTGGTTATATGCGACCTGAGACATATTTGTCAACTTCAAGGACTTGTATTTACCACAATGGGAGCAAACTCCCTTTTGCTGCAGCTCAGGTTGGCCAAGCTTTCACAACTGGATATGTCTCACAACTGTGTAGATGTATTGATCTCATTCACTATTTATTTAAGTACATGAACTGAAATATGTAATAGAATTTAGTCAATCATAATCCTAATAGGTTATATACAAGATATACAGCAAGATTATAGCTAGCTAGAATACAGCAATGACTTTGATTTCTTCATTGAACTCGTCTAGTTTGTTGAATTAGTTGTGGAATGAGTATGCTATGAAGTCCTCCTGTCTAACAGCACTTGACCATGTCAGATAAAGAAGTACTCATGTGGACATACACTGCTGATGTGTCCATATGCATAATATATGTCCAATACCCCCTCCCCCCTCAAGTTTGAGCGGGAGGAGAGTCAGGCCTGACGCCCAACTTTCTTGCAAGTCGCATGAAATGATCAACACCTAAAGGTTTTGTAAAGAGATCAACAAGCTGAGATGCAGATGGAATATGAATGGGTTTTATAAGACCATCAAGAAGTTTTTCACGAACAAAATAACAATCGATTTCGATATGTTTTGTACGTTCGTGAAAATTGGATTTTCATATATATGTATAGCTGCTTGAATATGACAGTAAACTGGAATAGGTTGCTGAATTTTGATACAGATATCAGTGAATAAGTAGTGCAACCATTGCAGTTCAGAAGTAAGCCTGGCAAGAGCTCGATATTCTGCTTCGGCGGAAGATAAAGATACAATAGGTTGTTTCTTAGATTTCCACGAAATTGGACTTGCACCGAGCATTGTAAAATAACCAGTCGTTAACCTGCAAGAAAAAGGGAGTTAGTGGATGATAGGAAAATACCATGATTGATAGTACCCTTTAGGTAACGACTACACGATGAGCAGCATTTAAATGGGATGAACATGATTCTTGCATAAATTGACTCAAGTAGTTAACAGAGTAAGTGATGTAAGGTCAAGTGACTTGAAAATGACGAAGTTTACTAATAAGACGACGATAAATACTAGAATTAGGGAGAGGATCCCCTGTAGAGGGTAGAAGTTTAAGGTGTTCTTCGATAGGAAATGGAGCAACTTTAACTCCTAACAATCCAGAATTAGTAAGAATATCAAGGATATACTTACGTTGACAAAGAAAAATTCCTTTAGGAGAGTGTGAAACTTCTTTACCAAGAAAATATTGTAAACGACCAAGATTCTTAAGAGAAAATTTCAAATTTATGTTTAAGAGATTGAATAGAAGAGTCATTATTACCTGTAATAATGATGCCGTCGACATAAACTAAGATAAAAAATGAGATTTTTTTCTGAAAGAAAAGTGAAAGGGAATAATCAGCATGAGACAGAGTAAATCCCTCATTAAGTAAAGTTGTAGAGAACTTAGCAAACCATTGACGAGAGGAGTATCTCCCTCATTTGTTAACACGAGTATCTCCCATTTTCTGAAATTCTGGAGGGAGTTTCATGTAAATGTCTTCGAGGAGATTTCCTTGTAGGAAAGCATTATTGACATCCAGTTGATGGAGAGACCAATTATTAATGGCAGCGATGGACAACAAGATGCGAACAATGACCAGCTTTGCAACAGGGGCAAAGGTGTCGTGATAATCAATGCCTTCTTTTTGCGTGTAAACCTTAGCAACAAGGCGTGCTTTATAACGTTCAATAGTGTCATCCGCCCGATATTTAATCATAAATACCCATTTGCATCCAACTGTAGATTTTCCGGGAGGAAGAGTAGTAATAGTAAAAGTATTATTGGCTTCTAGAGTTGTATGTTCTTTAATGATTGCATTGCGCGAAACAGGATGCTTCATGGCTTCTGTAAAATTACGTGGTTCATTAGACGTAATGACCGCGGATAGAAAAGCCCGATGTTGAGGATTCAACTGAGAAAATGATAAATAGTTAAGTGAGTGGGTACTATAGAAGTACAATCTTTCACTGCGCAAATAAAATCTCCTAAATATGGTGGAGCACGATGTTCTCGAGTGAAGCATCGTAAGGTTGGTTCATGACTAGGTGAAACAGCCTCGGTGGGAGCAACACTTGATATGTCAGACGGATGACTAGGTACTGAAATAGAATTTTCAGCAATATTAGATTTAACTGAAACAGATGGTGATACATGACTAGGTGAAGAAAGTTCTATCAGTGGACTCTATAGATGGTGACATATGAGTCTGTTGATTCAATAGTTGGAACTGGGCTAGCAGTGATATTTTGTTGCTCCTCTTCTTGTTGGACCAAATTAAAAATCCTCAAGGCAGTTGGGAAAGGCTCCATTAATAAAATCTGGCTCCTCAAATTGGAGAAGCAATCATGGAGGCCTAGTAGAAATTCCATTGCACAATCGCGTTCAAGGCGTTCAAGCAAGGATTTCCCAGCTCCACAAATGCAGGCTTCAGTGGCAACAAGGGAATCATATTGATCCCATAAAGTCTTGATTTTGGTATAGTATAATGAAACTGGCATAGACTCTTGACGAATAGCAGCAATGGCAGACTTAAGTCGAAATAGTATGGGTTCTCTGTGGATTGATGATTTGGAGTGGGAGGAGGAGAATTATCAGTATTGGTAAAATCTGCCGTTGTGAGAGATCAGAGAGTGGACAAAAAAATTTTTTGCGGAAGGTGAAAAATAGGTTCCTAAGATCTAATAGGATGATACCATATGAAATTTATGAAGAAGGGCTATGGATATGTCACACAACTGTGTAGACGTATTGATTTCATTCACTATTTATATAAGTACATGAACTGAAATATGTAACAGACTTTAGTCAATACTAATCCTAACAGTTGATATACAAGATATACAGCAGAATTATAGCTAGCTAGAATACAACAACTACTTTAATTTCTTCATTGAACTCGTCTAGTTTGTTGAATCTGTCGAGGAAGTAGTCTGCTACGAAGTCCTCCTGTCTAACTGCACTTGACCATGTCAGATAAAGAAGTAGTCAGGTGGACATATACTGCTGCTGTGTCCATATGCATAATATATGTCCAATAAAATGAGATTTCTTCTCGCCAAGGTCTTCTCCAAGTTCGTGAATTCACTATAGCTGAGATTTAGCATTTCGGCGTCCTAGAAAACAAATCTCATCCCATGTATAGGTTGTAGATTTGGAGTTCTTGATGTTTCCAAGGGAAGAAGAAAAGACAGCGAAGGATGCTGCTAAACTTCGCCTTGGTGATGCAGTAACAAACGGAACTGTGAACAACCGAACACTTGGTTACTTCATTGGGAGGGTATATCTATTCCTTACATGCCTTGGGATCGGTAAAGAACGTCTATGGTTTCATCAGCATCTTGTGAATGAGATGACGCACTATATGCTGAGATTGGGTGCTCTTATGGATGGATACAATGTGTTGGTATTGCAGATAGATTTGCATATGATCTACGTGCTCACTCCGAAAAAAAAGTGGTAGTCCTCTTGTCGCTCAAGAGAAGTTTTCAGCACCAAAAGAAGTGGATAACCAGAAGATAGTTGAAGCATTAGAGGCCATGTATGAAAAAGATGCTATGGAAGTGAAAGCAGCTTTGGAATTAAAAGGGGAGGTGGAGTTCCAAATCTGCACTCCAGGGAAGGCTGTCACCATTAAAGCATGCATGGTTTCAATCTCCAAGGAGACAAAGAGAGCACAGAAAGTCTTCATACCATCTGTGATCGAGCCATCTTCTGGTATTGGGTGAATAGTTTACTGCCTCTTTGAGCATTCAGTCTACACCAGACCAAGCAAAGCAGGGGATGAAGTTGAACCGTTGAATGTGTTTTGTTTCCCTCCTGTTTTAGCTCCCATCAAGAGCACTGTCTTTCCCCTTGTTGGGAATCCAGAATACGACGCAGTCAATTCTCAGAATCACTAACTGCTGCTGGAATCTCTAACGAAATTGAATTTAACAGGCACAACAATGGGGAAACGATATGCAAGAACAGATGAACTTGGTGTACCATTTGCAGTTACTGTTAATACAACAACAACAGTAACCATCCGAGAAAGAGACAGCAGGAAACAGATCCGGGTCGAAATCAGAAAGGTGGCATGTGTGGTGCAGGATGTTATCAATGGAGTAAGAACTTGGGCAGATATTCAATTGGAATAACCATCCCATTCAATTATGTCCCTGCAGATAAGTTTTTGGAACAAAAACAGAGAAGATTTCAAAAAAATATGTATGCGGTATGTACTTCCATTATTATTATAGGAATTTTTGGAACATTTTGAATATAAGTTTTTGCCTTCACTTTCATGTAGAAAGCTTACATAGGGGCTTCTCACGGATTCAGGGTGGCCAAATAATTCGTTAAGGGGTATCCTATGGGCTATGATAAATATCCATATTACCCTTCCATCTATGAAAAAGTTTAATTGCCGTTCAATCTATTAAAACCTAATCAAAACAAAATCTTACAATTTTCATTTCAATTCAAAACATTTTCCTCTCCATACATATCTCCTCCTTCTCCATTTCAACCGAATTTCTCTATCGAAATTCCTAGTCAATTAATTGGCGATTCGAAAAATTCGTCGTCGATTAAACTCTAAAGTTCGTGATGAAGAATCCTACTAAAGGTGCAGAAGGTTGTAGTGATGACAATAAAAATCAAACTAAACAACCTAATCAAGATATTGAAGAACAAATCGGTGGTGAATATAAGGTATTTAACAAAACCCATGTTATTTTTAGAACCCTAAAGTGATTGATTTTCTTGTTTGATTGATCGAGTTGTAAAAAAATTAGGTTTCCAAAAACATTTACGGTTGGGTTCGATTGGAAAACCCAACCGTAAATATATGTTCTCAAGAACTTACGGTTGGGTTCGAATTGAACCCAACCATAACTGGTTTCTTTTGAATTTTACGTTTGGGTTATTAAAATACCCAACTGTAAATAAGAAGGAAGGAGATGAAGATGAAATTTTACGGTTGGGTTCGATTCTGAACCCAAAAATAAACTATTTTGCACTCAAAGAATTTTTTTTTTCTTACGGTTGGTTTGATTCTAATTGCCAACCGTAAATTATTCTTCATATGTCAAATTTTTTGTTTTAAAGACTATTTACGGTTGGGTTCGATTGTCAATTCTCAACCGTAAATTATCCTGGTTAGTTCAATTTTTTTGTTGATGATTATTTACGGTTGGGTCGGATTGTCAATTCTCAACCGTAAAGTTGCCTGTGTAGATTAACGGTTGGGTTTGATATGTGTAACCCAACCGTAAAGAGTTCTGAATTTTCTAATTTTTGATTGATTGCTTGTGTTGAACTGTTTGTAAATTATCTAACTTCAAAGGGGTCAAGGAAACAACAGAGGAGATGGTCTCATTGATGTTTGAAAAAATGGATATTTCAATATGGTACGTAAATTACTTATGTTATTAATGTTTTTAAGATTTATTACTAAAGACTCAACCAACATTTATTTTCATATGTGAATAGGAAAAGAAAACACTTGCATTGGCAGAGTCTATGACTCCATCCATAAGTAGAGGTGATGTGATGACAATCAAGCAACAAAAGATCCTGCGTGCCAAATTGACGAAGCTTCATGAATCAATCGAAGATGAGATGGTGCGAAGCTTAAAGAGGAGTAGAGCCGATACAAGATGTGCGACTACTAGCCGAAGAGAGCCGCAACCTAGTGATGAAGACACACATGATGAAGCCGAGGATGTGCAAGGTGGTGCTCGTACTCGTGGCGGTCGTGTTGGTGCTCGACATACCCCTCCTACTTCTCCCTAACTCTACGTTGATTATAAAAATTGCGTCAAATTTATGTTTTTTTTACGGGTGGATTATAACTTCTTGCGACAACATTCATATCTCAATTTAGTTAGAATGTATGGGAAAAGTTTTTATCTTAAATTGGTCTAGCAAAATTTCATATTTTATTTACAAAAATTTCAAGTTTTTTTGGGTTTTTGTTTGTTTGAATGACACTATTTACTTTAAATCTAGTAACATTGAATGAATAAGTTTAAAAATTCGATTTTAAAACCCCAATTTGGAGTGAAAGGAAATACAAAAAAATAAGGGTCCAGGAATATTTACGGTTGGGTCTGAAGGACCGTACCCAACCGTAATACTGTCATTTTTTTCCCTACAGTTGTACGGTTGGGTTTTTGAGTCCTAACCCAACCGTAAACCTGTTTTTTGATTTTTTTTGTTTCATTTTTGTAGCCTTTTTTGGCTTGAAAATAGAGCCGTTGGAACCTTGTACGACCCATTTTCCAAAATAGAGCCGTTACACATCTTCTTTATGAAGGAAAAAAGGGAGAATGGTTGAGTACATATCAAACCCATAAATTTTTTTTAAAGGAAATTGCACCTTTCTTTTACAACAATCATCTCCAACAAAACTATTACTCTAATATACTAGATTATGGCTCAACCTAGGGTTCAAAATCCTGATTTTACTTTGGATGAAGATTTATGTATTTGCCGCAACTATGTATTATGTTATCCAAAAAGAGGAGAAGAACGAAGGCAAAGTGGTATAACGAGTCAGAGTTATTGGCAAACAATCTATGAAAACTTTTGTTCTGAAACCGGCAACCCTTATAACCATGATCACGTCAAGTTGATTTGTCGATATGGCACTATACCCCGACAAGTAGAAGAATTTATAGCATTAGTTCGTATTATTGGTCAACTACGACTTAGGGGTGAAACTGAAGATGAGATTTTAGAGAGATCTATTCAGGAATGGAGGAGATGGAAAATATGGCTCTTTCTATACCTACCTCATTACCACATCCTAAAGGACTTTTTGCTCACTCGCAAACCTATTTATTAGTACTTTTGTAATGGCATGTGGTTTTGTTGGTGGTAATTTCAATTGTCTATGTAATACTTTAATGGTCTAATGGGTTGTCATGTGGTCTAAGTAATGAGAAATGGATGTTTATATTAATTGTGTATTTTCAGGCACATTTACGGTTGGTTTTAGAAGGTCGAACCCAACCGTAAAACTGCCTTAATCCACATATTTTTCTACGAGTCAGTTATACTTTTGGGTTTGAAAGGTCGAACCCAACCGTAAAATGTAACAAATAATTATTTCAAAATACTCTATTCATATTTTGATTCCTCCAAAATACATATGATATTGTCACTACCAATTTTACATTTATTCAATATGTCTATATTATCATTCCGACTCCGAGTCAGAAACAATTCCTGTGGAGGCTTCCTTCGATAGTCGTAATGCGTTCCAAAGTTTAAAACTTTGCTCGAACCGGTTACACCAATACCTGGAGAGTGCCGTCGTATCCAACCTTTAACGGGGGTAATGGGCTTCCTTCTTTCAACTTGAGACCGACAAAATGGCACATTTGCACCATCCCCATCACACATCTTCTCTTAACCAATTTTTCGACAAAGGTTGTTCTTGTTGGTGCAAATGTAAGACTAAATCCGATTGAGATATAATGGATGACGCAATTGAAAGCGTTGGCGAGGATTTGGCCGCATATTGGCATTCTCATCCAATACTCGCTTGACAAATTCTTGTTGCCTATTAAACGCCTTTCGAATGCAATGAACTTCTCGTTTAACAACGACTCTTCTTCTCCCGGTTCACTCAACATTGACTTGTATAAATCCGGGTAAGAACGTTGTTCAACCGCGGACCTATGCTTTACATAAGTGCATCCGTCCCAACCCAACTTTTTTGATTCGCTAAATGGTCCAACTTGTTGATGAATACATGGTAACCACAATTACCATCACCGGCAACATCGTCGGTGGCCTTAATGTATTCACGAACAAAATCCGGAAAATATAACAAATAATTTTCATATATAATGTGCTCGGTTCGGACGATTTTACCATTCTCATTTCTTGAAAAATTAGATGGTACTTGCATCAATCCTCTTGCAATCCGGATCGTATGCGGCTCTTCAACCACTAATGTATTTCCTTTAACATTTTCTTTTCTTCTTGCTAATTCTTTGATACTAACTCTTCTTGAGTTTAATTGTGCGGGAACTTTTCCCTTGGCACCAACTTCCATTGTTGAACTCTCTTGAGAGGGAAGCGCGGGACCTTTTCCTTTACAATCTACTAGGCTTGGTCCTCCTTGTCCGTTTGACTTCTTCTTCGTTTGTTTCTACCTTGAACATCATCCTCCTTCTCATCCTCCGTTTCATATTCCTTTTGCAAATGCTCAAAACCCGAAGGTTCTCTTGTATTTGTTCTTCCAACAATTCCCTAGCTTTTTTTCGCACCACGTCCCTCTTTGCTTTCGTAGAAGGCCTCCCCTTTCTCTTCCCTCTAGTTGGTTCCTTGACATCGTACCTTGTGTAAGGAAACACGAAGTTACTCAACTTACTCAACCATATTTGCCTTTGCGCGCGATTTAATGTGTCGTATTTCTCGGCTAGAGCTTTTCTAACGTGGGTATCGGCAAACGATCCACCAAAATCTTGCTCGAAGATGGGTTCATTGAAAGACAATTGTTGCCAAAACGGATCAATATCTTGAATTGGGAACACACCGTCTTCTTCGTACTTGGCCATCATATGCCGGCAGGGAAGTCCCAAACTTGACATGTTATGACAAGCACACTCTTCTTCTCCGTGCAAGTTGCCCAACCTACAATGCTTAACTTCGTACATTATCTTCTCAATTGCGCAATGCGACACCTTATAAGAAATTCCTTGGAGCCATGGCTCGTCTTTATAAATGGTGTGTTTTCTACAACGGTTTTTTTCGAAAAGTTCCTTAACTCTATCAAGGTCACGGAGAAAATAATTGTGCATCGCTTCGAAGACCGTAACAAACCCACCATCACAACTATGAAGCTTCTTCTTCATTCGGTTGTGAGATGACTCCGCGGTACTTGTAGCTTGGTTGTCAAAGTGCTTATATTGGTTTGTGAACGCCGCTACAAACTTCTCTTTATGCAGATTCAACCAATGGTCCACCAAATACTTCAGAACTCTTGGATAATTACTCCAATGCAAGCATAACATACGCACATTTTCTTCATAATCTTCCTTGGTGATAGACCATGTCAAAGCGTCCCATTCACTTTGGAAACTAGCCCATTTTAGTTCCGTCAACTCGTCATCCTCCTCGAATTTTTCTTTGGCCTTTTCTTGTTGAGGTACCGGTAATTTCTTAATTCTCTTCATCTCGCTTTTCTTTGTTGGCCGAATAATCGGTTTCCACTTGGTTTGAATATTGTTCCACAAGTGGAACGTGCAAAGAAGATTATGAGAATCCGGGAATACCCTTGTTATGTCATTCATCAAGGATTGTTCTTTGTCGGTGATAATCACCTTAGGGGTATATCCTTCAACGTATAATAACTTACTTGTTCCAATGCCCACACATATCTTTCTTCGAGCTTCTTCTCTCAAGAAGCAAAAGGCAACACTAAACGGGGGCTTGGTAGAAGTTTGGCCGACAAAATTCAAGACCGGGAGCTCATATTTGTTAGTTTTGTACGTGCAATCCATTAGAAGCACTTGATGGGAGCACCGTGCTAACTTCATAAACTCGGGATGAGCCAATATAATATGCTTTATTTCTTTATTCTCATCTACTTCATGGAATATGGTGTAGTTGAGCTTCTCTCCCAAGTACAAAAGTTGTTGGATTTGGTCCCTTTCTTGCCATTTCTCACTCTTCAACTTGGCTTTGGCGTTGTAGATTGTCTCCAACGTAAAGACATTCTTCGGTTTATTTTCATTAAGTGTCTGAGGATATCAATGGGTTTCACTCGCTTTTCCGTCATGTCGTCTACGATGACCTTTTCTTTCTCGGTGAGCCGTGCCGCAGAAGGATGCGTTAACAAAGTCTCCGGTGGTAGGTGGTTGTGACGACCACATACAACTCTAGATAAGAACCACGTCTTCTCGTTGTTGGTCTGAAATTGAAGCTTGAAAGGACATCCCCTCTTCTTAGTGAAAGTAGTTTGCTTCCTCTTCGTCTTTCCTACATACTCGGTACCCTTCTTCGCATGACTTGTATAGAATCCACTACACTCGCAAACCATTTGAAATCGGTTGTCTTTAGTTTGACGGTTACAAACCATCACACACATAATTAACTTGCCATGTTCTCTAGCCCATTGATTTGCATCATCTTTTTTTTCCCTATGTCTACATGGTCCAAGAACACAAAGTTAGAAAAAAAAAAAAAAAAGACTTAGCAATATTGTCCAAAGGAATTAACAACTTATCTATGACCTACCAAGTCGTTCAAATAGTGATCCGTAGTATCTCTAGTTAGAACATCATTTGGAGGAGGCTGAGCATACATTGGGTGAGATACAATCTCGAGCTGAACAAAAAATATCAAGGCATTAGGCAACAAAACACTAGAAAGTATAACTTTACGGTTAGGTTATGAGCATCGGACCCAACCGTAGGGGAAATTACGGTTGGGTTGTGCCTTCGAACCTAACCGTAAAAATAAAAGAAAACATACATAATTAACTATGGTTGGTATCAAAAGTCGAACCCAACCGTAACTAGTGCAATAAATACCCATGCACATAATGAGATACGGTTGGGTCAGTGCTAAACACCCAACCGTAAAACTGTTACGATTGGGTTTTTTGCCATGAAAAGTACGGTTACGGTTAGGTCCGAGAAGAAAATCTAACCGTAATCCACCGGAATCACAAAAAGTATCATACTTTTTTACGTGATTTCATCAAATTTGAGCCATAAAAGACCAAGAGTTTAAGTTAGAGGTATACATGACTACTCTAGGCAATTGAATCTTCACTTTGACGGCTAGTTTCTCCATTTGGTTGAGATTTACCATCACAAGTTTGAGTTAAAACCTCTCTACCATCCAAATAATCATACATAGTTGGGTCTCCATCAATGGGTATGTAAAATTTGGTTTGGTTATCATACAAGGATTCACCCACCGCAAATTTGTCACTAGATCACTCATTTTGGTTGAGTAAATCAAAATCTAGGGCTTTTCAAAAAACTACTCTACTTTTTCTTCCCACCAAACCCAAAACAAATAAAAATCTAATTTATACATTAAAACAAAATGTGGGATAAAGGAGATGAAGATGATCATTTACGATTGAGTTCGATTAACATACCAACCGTAAATTTGTTTGCACTAAAACTAAAATTGCTATTTACGGTTGGGTTTGATTGTCAAATCCCAACCGTAAATTATCCTGGATAGAAACACTTTTTTTTGAAGATTAATTACGGTTGGGTCCTATGCTAAAACCCAACCGTAAAACTGTTACGATTGATTGTTCCATGAATATACGGTTACGGTTAGATTAGGATGAATACCTAACCGTAATTGTTAGTTACGGTTGGGTATGATGTTGAAAACCTAACCGTAAAACTGTTACGATTTGGTATTCCGCCATGAAATTAAGGTTACGGTTTGGTAAGGATGAACACCTAACCGTAAGTGGCGTTTACGGTTGGGTTTGACATGAAAATCCAACCGTAAAATTCCCTGAATCACAAAAAAAAAACATAAATTTTTACGAAATTTCATCAAATTTGAGCCATAAAAAGACCAAGAGTTTAAGTTAGAGGTATATCTGACTTCTCTGGTTGTGTGAATTAAATCTAGGGGTTTTTAGAAAAATTTAGTTTGATTTGATTAAGTATAAGATTATTTTAGATTAATTATTATTAGTCTAATCTATTAGTTAATTAGTTTTACTAATATTAACTAATCAGGGGTAGTTTAGCCATTATTAAAATATCATGGATAAGGGATTTTTGAAATTCCTACTAATGTCCCTGTTTTATCTTCACATGGAAAGCCCCTCTATCAACTTGGCAGCCCCTATATAAGCTTTGTTCATGTATGGCATTAACCCTTGCATATTAGACTTGGGGCCAAAATCCCTTTTCTTTTAATGATTTGGGTGATTGATTTTTAAGCAAACAGAATTCTCTAGTGAATGTGTTTTCAGTAGAAAACTTGGGTCCTCAAAGAGTCGAGACCCTAGCTAGTTGATGACAATTTAACCGTGTGTTTGTCTATCTATTGTTTAGCCCATCGGTTTTCTTTATAATGTCCACGAGTAGTGGAGCGGCTAGTGGTGGTTGCTGGTTAGTTAATCGCTCGAATTTATGGTGTTAGGCTAGTTTCGTCCTAAACTCCAAAGCTGACTCCTTGCATTTTTCCGAAATCGATTCATATTAAAAGATGAACGGATTTGGTTTGTCACTTTGGTGTCACTATGAACTTTTCCTAGGCCACTTGATGGTTATTCGACCATGGATTATCCTATGATGTCCTGCTAGTCTTTGTTCGCAGAGACTACATGCATATTCACCCTGCACTTATTTCCAGCTTGCCAATATTCAGTACACTGGAGCCTCTTATATTTGAACATGGCAGTTCTTTTAATTGCACTCTAAATCACTGCTTCTCGTTCACTATCACTGAACACAACTGAAGCTGTACATGCAGGTTTAAACGAACATGCTTATAATTTTCAAACAATTACGATGGAAAACAATATGAACAGGATATTTAAACAATATGCTCTTATTCATAATTTTGTACACAGTAACAGCAAAACATCAGCAATAATTTTTCTTTAGCATCAGTACATTAAATATGTACCTGATGGGGGAAAAGATTAGTTTCCATTGAAGCTAGCCAGCCAAATGAGGTATAACTTTTACCTGCATTTGCTTGCTTCAATTTCTGTGCGTAAAAAGATAATTTGGAGTGCTGCTGTTTCATATAAACAGTAATCAACAACCTCAATTAATATTAATCATCTTCAAGACCTTGAAGAAAATGAAACAGCAGTAATACCTCCACCAATATTCACCATGTAACTATGATCTTCTCATGTTCTCCGGTATGAAACTTGCCTGGTAAAAACTTGAGAAATATCAATAAATATATCCTTGTCAGAAATCACCATAGAACTTCCAGTAGTAATTGGCTGATCACCATGCACTAAAAGTTGCATTCGGGGGGAGAGAGGGAAATACTTGCCCTCTCCTTTACCTGCAGATATATGCATACATCTAACTCATCTCAAGCTTAAAGAAATAATCAAAACTGCATATTTGTATAGCTAGCATAATGTTGCCTCTACCTAACAACTTGTTGAATATATAAAGCTAGAAATACTGGTTGTTAACACATTTATCCAGGTTTTGGCCGAAAAGGCCACCTGAAATTCAACATTCCAGCCCAATCTACAATGACCTAGCCTAGTTAGCAAAATCAATATTTCTGTTAGTTACTGGTAAAAATGATGGCGCTTGCAGCTTATTAATTTAGAAGGATGTAATGCCTAAACTGCCAAGTGCCACAGTAATTTGAATGCAATAAATTTTCATTATGAAGTGAATGAATACTAAAAATGTAAATAGCTCAGGTTTATGTAACTTTTGTTCTGTTGAATGAAAACAAGAAATTCCAGGCAGTGTACAGAAACAAATATATCCAACATATTGGCACTATTCCGGCAAAAGACCTTCCAACAAAAAAATAAAAGAAATAGGAAGAACTCTAAATGGAGTATATGAATTGATAAAAACCAAGATAGTTACGATCATCTCCCACAGTTCCATGTAAGAACTAGTACCTAGTCTACACCAAGCTCTATATATATGCACTTCTACTATATATATAATACTATCACCCAAATAAATTTATCAGTATGGTTGTATGCAACAAACAAGCTAGACAACATTAACTAAGTTCAAACATTACTATAAGAAGCGTTAGGATTTATAATAAATGTGAACCTCGTTCAAAGTTCAAACAATCCTTGGATCTCATATTAACCCAACGAAGTTACTTATTCTGATATCTGGTACAGATATTAATGAGATTCACCTAATAGCATATCAATTAAGAAAGCAATGTTGTTGAGTGAGGAATAAGTGAAGTTTATGTACGTTAAGGTGTTAACACCGTATGAATAAAGTAAGTATCCAGTTCAAAAAAAAAAGATCTTTCATAGAGAGTAGAGATCAACTGCATTTCCACAATCGACAGAGAATGTAATATTTTACACAAACTTGTTCATACATAATTACATTAAATTTAACAGGCCATAGTTAGCTACTTCAATACAGATGTTTGACTGTAAGTTGATAACTCACTGAAGGTCGATCAATCTATTATGAGATCTACACATTGATCACTACATTTTCTGAATTCACCCATTCAAATTGCAACAAAATGTATCATGATTTCTAGCTATACATATTCTACACAAGAAACGTTGAGAAAAATGTAACAGTAATAGTAGTACTACTTGTATAATAGATGAAAACGGGACTGAGAAAAGATCAGGACCAGCATAATTCATTCGTTGCATACTGAAGTAACAAGGAAGGTTTAAAAGATTATACCTGCAGTTAGCAGCTGGTATAAAAGAATTAAGTTGGGGAACATAATGAAGAATATTCTTTATTATTATCATGATGCATCATCATTATCACATGGATTTTACAAAGAGAAACTTACAAAGCTCTGTTGACAGGATGCCCACCTCCATATAAAGAATGAAGACATTTAACTAGGTTTGATATACTGATGATTTTCAAGTAATAGTAGTCATTTTCCATATGAACTCAGGAGGTGGACAGAATGCCAATAAACTATGTAAGAAACACTTTGACAAACCCACATGAAATATTAATATTAATATTAATAACACTTCTTCTTGATCTGTTTGAGCTGCTGCTTAATTTCATGGCTAAAACCCTAAGGACAAAGATATGTATTTATAGAGAGAAAGATTTTGACAAGACAGTAGTGAGACTGAGAGAGAGATGGGTGTAGAGCTAGCTAGGTATTTAAGGTGGTGATGATGATGATCGCTGAGTTGTAACTTGGAAGGGTTTTGTAGAGTTATTACAAGAGAGAAATAGTATGGTATTGATTAGGCAGCACGCATGCTGCTGAGTGAAGTATGAGAGGAGAGAAGAGAAGAGAGGAGAAGAGAAGGATGAAGAAACGAAATGAAGGGTTTTTTCTTTTTCTTTTTCTTTTCTTTTCTTTTTAGAATATAGAATATGGGATCGATGGGATTGTTCTTCTCCTCTCCCTGACATTAATGAATAAGGCAGCTTGGAAAGAAGGAAGAAGAAAGAAAAAAAGGACCTCTGACTCTCTCTCACTCTAAAATCTATCTGTGCTAGATGTAACTCCTCGTTTCTGCTGCAGCAAAAATAGCGATCAATCTTTCTTGCCTTCCCCACCCATTAAACTAGTCTTCTTTCAACTCTAAAAACAGATTCAACTTTCTTGTTAATAAATTGGTAAAGTGTTAGAAAAATACGACTAGATATTAATCTTATTAGGGAAACTTTTTTTACACATTCAAACTACGGTTTAAGGGATCACACAACACACAAGTTCCCTTGCCCTACTATTAGTTTTCTTATTCTCTTTTCACATTCACGAGTACATTTTATGCGGTGGCGAATGGCGATGATACACAATTTTAGGTTGTGGTTTTTGTTTTATCGGTACTGGGAATTTTGGGTGGTTAGTCTACTCTTTTTTCTTGTCATGTACAAACATATAAATTGAGGTGCATTCGTCAGTCTAATTCCTGATCTGAACACGTAACAAGTGAATTACTATAAATTGACCACACAAATAAGATAACAAGTAATGAAATTTTGAAATAAAACTGCAGTAATTTATTTTATTTTTGGAGATTTGTTTGGAAAAAGTATTATTGTCCCAGCAGCTGGATGTATGTAAAAGAAGTTTTCACAATGAATAGAGCATTTTCACGATGATGCAAAAGTTAGTGGAAGTCTGGAAGTAAAAAGAGTATCCTAAGGCGTCCGTAGTCATGGGACTAAACCCAAAGATCAAAGAGTATAAATTTTACTCTTTGCTGGTCAAACACAAAGGATTCACCACTAAAAATGATTGGACGGTTATCTAGGATAACGTTTGTTATTGGACGGACGTCTGGATATACGTTTGTTGAGACGGGTGGTTGTCTAGTATAACGCTTGCGTGAAGCGAATATTTGGTTGAACGCTTGATGTGTGGCGGTACCGAAAATTACGCCTGATGATAGACAGACTCCTACGTGCATACCCCATAGACGGACGTTTTACTAGACACACTCCTGATGGAGCGGTTCCCTATCATTACGCCTGATCAATTATGTACACGTGCGGGAGAAGTGTGTGCGGAAAAATACATGGGCGGTTCCTTAGCGTTCCACCTTAAACTCAAGCGGACTATTAAAACACCGCCATAAATCCAAGTGGTCTTCTTCTTCTTTGGAGTTAGAAACTTATAAGTTAGAATTAGATTGAGCATTGCATTAGTACTGGTTCTACTCTCTCCCACTAGCCACTATCAGACTATCTCTCTTTAGTTCGTCTACTAATAAATATTTTGTACAAACGACGACGACACATTTTATAATCGATACAACAACTATTTTTGTAATTGTTAATACAAGCATAAATATTAAATACACGGTGTTAATTACCTTTTGCAAATTTCATTGTTTATTAGAAGGCTTTTTGCACTTTTCATTCATTGACTTACAAAACTTCTTCATAGACCAGGCGGAGCCTTAACCTTACGCTTGAATTGGAGCGGAACCTTAAGCTTCCGCTTCTAGTGGGGCGGAGCCTTAACCTTCCGCTTGAAATGGGCGAATATCTAGCATTACGATTCAATGGGACGGTGATTTGGTTACCGCTTGTAAGTGGGTGTGATCCTAGACGCACGCTTCATCAGACGTAATCTTGGGTGAACGCTTCATCAGGCGGAGATTTGGTTAACGCCCGTGTTTTAAAGCGTTACGCTAGAAGAGCGTCTGCCATCAGACGGTTCACTACACGCCAGCCTAGAATCAAACGGTTCCCCACATGGTCGTGCGACTATAACTCGTTTGGTCCGGATTTCAGACCATTTTTCATCGTGAACAGTAAAAAATCGGACTAAATACCATTTATAATCGTCCCATTACGATTCGTTTTTAACGGACCCAAACCATAAACGGGTTTAGTCCGTTTTATATTCTTACAATTGTGGACGCTTTTAGTTGACCATTATTTTCGTGGCAGACTTGTAAAACGTTAGAACACATGCCTAATGAAAAGAAGAGAAAAGTGAAAACCAAAAGTCACACCATCCATCATCATCAAATGTGAACAAAAACCCACTTTGGTTCCCAATACAGTAATAATATGGCACGGTATTACCAAAGTTCAATTTGCTACGAATAAAGACCTAAAGTGTGAGTGTACCGAAGAGTAAATTGGTGCAGTATATATACATGTGAACGTGAAAATCTTCCCTTTTGTCATCTGATACGTCGTAGTCATTAGTCATCGTGCTTAGCTGCTGCTGCTACAATCTGTGACTCTTATCTCAGCTAAAAATATATTATACAGAGAGAAGAGTCCACAGATTAAGTAATCTGTTGTGCAGTAGACTAGCTAGTCCCCCCTATGCATCTTCCCTCCCCAACCCCGCATTTATCTCCTCCAAATCTACCACCTAACTACATACTTATTCCCCCAACAAAGACCGCCAGTACTTTCATCAATTATTACTCCTCATCTCAACCTTAGCTGGACTAAACAATAAGACGACAAACAAGTGCATTTATTAAGAGGTAGCTCATCTTTGAATGTGGTGATTATTTTGGTTGTATTCTTAAATACATTTTTTTTGAAGCATTCCTTAATATATATATATAGTACTAGTATACATCTCCAAGCAAACCCTGTGTCACCTGATTAATTTTACTCCTACATGAGGGGCTTAATTTTACTAATGAAATTAGATCAGGATCACTGATCTTGGCTGAGACCATGTTCTTAAATTAGCACTATATGCTCTGACTCGTCGAGACCTAGCTTGTCGACCCTTCCTGATTGTGGCCTAACATATTCAAGTCAGTAGCAGAAGCCAATGTAAGTCGACGGCAATTGCCCCCTGAGACTTTTGGCCCACATACCGAGCATTTAAATTTTTTCAGTATCTGCTCAAAACTTGTACTCTAGTTTTCCTCCCTATATGACTAGTTGAGTTTAACTGGTGTGACTAATCATCACAAACATGAAATTTTCTGCATTTTTACAGGAACATCGGAATTGGCTGGTAAGATGGTCCGTATAAGCTAATTTCAGTTTGATATTCTTTATTCATGAAAAACACAGATAATCAATAAATAAGATGTTCCACGTATGTCTATTCCAGTTTGATGTTCTTTATTTACGAAGAACACAAGGAACTGATGGATGTGGGTTCCAATATAAGCGGATTGTACCTATTTTTGTACACAAATTTTATCATATTAGTCGAAATAATCGGTGGATGTTGGACTCATATATGTTGATTGTGCTATATTTTTTATAAAGAAAAATTTAATTCATACTTTTAGAAAATTAATGCATCAATCCATTACATAATTTAATATGCGTATTCTTGAATTTCATATATTGATACATTGTCAATGAATCTCGGAACTCGCCTATTCAACACGGTATATTCTTTTATGTGCATGAACCATCATTCATCATATCATATTCGCCATAGCTAGACTTGCAAATCACCTAATCTGAAATTAAATGAACGATAAGTTATAATGCAAATATCAAATGATGAGATATGAATAAACATATAAAATTACTCACTTTTTTCACTGCAAGAAGCTCGGGAATAATAGTCGTTAACCATTCTTTTAATTTTACAGTACTCTCGCATATTCCTTTTGATGTTGTCGACTATAACTCTAAGTCTCTTCGTTTTCGGCGTTCAGGATTCACGGTGCGGTCTTCAAACAATTTTTTAACTCTCTTCCAAAACATAAAATAAATTTCATTCAAACGTTCGTGCCATTCTTTTTTCTGTTCTCATGCCATTCTCCGAGATCTATTTGAGTAGTGGACGAAGTAAGAGTGAATGAAGAATGCATAAAGTCGACAAATTGGGTTGGGAAATATGTGCTCCTATATAGAGGAAGACACAACAATTTTTTTTTATGAAGACTTAAAAACTCAAGTGAAATTTTTTGTCATAATCAGTTCATAAGAATGAGAATATCAATCGATTGCAGCCTAAAAAACATCCATAAATAATAGGCATTTTCTCTAGCTAGAATTAGTCAATATGATTTTTCACATCGACCAATTATAACCAAAAAAACCAACAGAAAATTAGCATTTCTTCTGGCTTACAAAATCGGTCGATATGCCCACTTACTGAGCCCCTAAGGTGTTTAGCCGTCAAATTTTGACCGTCGTTCCAAACTCGGAGGAAAAGCAAGATCATGTTTCTTCTTCGATCTCTTTTGCAAAACCTTTTGCTTTCCCTTATCCCCAAAGAATATGATCTATACAATAAACAACAATCAAATTCAAGTGAGTTTAGGAATTCCAAGTATACAATCGACTATCACGATATATCTATGTCCACCGATTTCAAGCAATGGACACTTCAATCGGTTGATACAAATGTGCTTATCAAAGATTTAGCTTAAAACCGTCTAGAAAATTTGTGTATTTGCTCAAAGTTATAATTCGTCGCATTTATATTTAACAATTAAGGTCTTGCCAACTTAAAATCACATACTATGTAATCAGTCGATGTGAACATTCAATCAACTAATTGTAGCAACAAAAAAAAAAAAAAACAACAAAAACATGTGCATTTTCTTCAAACCGGAATCGGTTGATGTGAATGCCCACATCGAACGATTATGTGTTGATGTTCTTCAACCGCGAAGAATATTAAGAACAATTAAACAAATTCAGAAAACAATTCCAAAACAAATTATATTTTGAGTTTATGCATTAATCAAAAACCTAATTAAGAGGAATGAGTTGATAGAAAAGTATCTGATTCTTATTTTTTATCTTCAATAACCGTTTTCTTCTTCGATTGTTTAATTCGAGTCGTTTTCGTAACTTCCAGATCTCTTCCACTAGGTTATGTGCTGGTTTACTTCACTCGTTTATCATCATCATTATTTAGAAAAAAATTAATTATTAGTTTTTGAAGAGGCGATCGACGAAATAACTAATAATGTTTCAGTTTGAAAATAAAATATTAATGAAGAAAAAAAACGGTCGATAGAATGATAAAATTCATAATAAAAATAAAAATAAAATAATAATATTATTTTGATAAAAAATAATTTAATAATATTATCCTTTTTATATGCCTTTCATCCTTTTCATCTAGGCACAAAATTTATAAACCTCACTATTAAAATAAATAGGTCTCAATTTACTAGGCAAGTGGAGGAGCTGACTAAATAAATCATAAGAAGATATACACCAAAAGACGGGGAGGGACGGAGTCGGAGTAGCGAATGACTTGATTCACACAAATTATACGGTTATGCATTTACTATGTTTTTCAACTTTTAATGGGATTTCAGTGGATATATTGGAACCAAGAATCCAACGTTTTCACCAGAAAAGGTCATGGACTTTTGTCGTCCAAACATCCTTTTTGCGTGAAAATAAATTTGTTTTGTTGTCCACTACTAGCTTAGCCTTTTTTTTCTTTTCGGTGTTGTTGTGTTGTGCGTGGTAAGTGATGATCAAGACTGATCGAAAAATTAAGGTGAGAGAGAAAGGAAGAAAGAGTGAGAGATAATGATGAGCCAAGAGGACTTGGTAGGGTGGTGGGAGTCGT
Organism: Papaver californicum; assembly: GCA_023531435.1. Classification (NCBI taxonomy): domain Eukaryota; kingdom Viridiplantae; phylum Streptophyta; class Magnoliopsida; order Ranunculales; family Papaveraceae; genus Papaver; species Papaver californicum. The sequence goes on along the minus strand of JAJJMC010024047.1, from coordinate 838,094 downwards.
GTGTGGGATTACTGCATGCTGTTCACGCACTGCTCGATTCATGGAAATCCTCGTCTTTCATGATTATCAACCCCTCTCTCTCTACCTCCGCATGTAAATAAAGTGGTGCTACACCCTTCCTCAAAAAAGGCATTATCAAAACAAACAGAATCCAATCTCTCAATAAAAGGCATTATCAAAAGACTTTACTTTTATAGTGTCAAAGGGGAGAACAATGTTATGATATTACCATACTTTTACCATGAGTTAATGCTGTGCTGTTAAGGTAAAATACAATTTGATTAATTATCTTAGTTTAGCGCGCGGCCATATATAGCCAATGCTATGTCATGTGTGTAGCTATTACATGTTAGAATTAAAAGTGAATTTATTGTTTATTTATAAAAAATTATTTTGTTATCAAAATTATCTTGATGGGACCAAAGGGTCACTAGCTTATATTGTAGGTGGAAATAACAAATCCACTTTTCACTTCTACGTGAATGAAAAACCTTTGGTTTGTCTCACATGGGATAAACCAAGGATGAAGTCTATCCATATTACCACAAAGGTTGCACCTAAGGGAAAGAACTTGTGTATTGGATATGGACTAAGGGAATGGGCTAGTGGGCAAACTCACACATGTGCGATCTTCGCACCGAAGCACGCGGGCCGCTGACTTGCGGAGCTTGCGTGTGTTTTTGCGTGTGTTTTTTGCGTGAGCTCGGCGTATGCCAGCGTGTGCCTATCAAGATTCAACGGTTTTATTTTATTAAATTCCTTTAATAAATTTTACTGTTTCAATATTAATGATATTTATTAGAATTAAATAAAAAATCTTTTCATTAATGGTTTTAAATTCAAAACGAATTTCTTCTCCTATAAAAGCAGAAAAGGATTTCATTTTTTCCTCACCCCAGTCGCAGCTACTATCCTGACGACTTTTCCCCTCTTCTCGCTTTGTTTGCGCACGTAGATTTATTTTTTCTATAAACTATTCTGCTGTTAAGTTCGCAACGGGCCAACGAGTTTTTGCTAGCTGGATTGGTATCAGGTGGTTTTATCCTGGATTCGATTTTTCCACACAGGGGTATAGCAACACTCTTTCTAGAAGTGTACCCGACAAATATCGAGTTAAGGGCAGTCTGTTGAACAGGCGACTCTACCTTTGTGTGTGATTGTCTGAGTGCTTCTGTTTTCTAATCAATAACCAATTTCAAGTTTTTTGTTCAGTTTGTTCATTGTTACAGGAATCACTCCAACAATCTTAACTCGATATTTTATCTTTCTGTAACAATGAAAACGAGAAATAATTCATGGGTTGAAGAAATTTGTTGTTATTAAACAAAGGGTTTAATTTTTTCAGCCAAGAAATTAATATCTTGTATTCTTCAAGATTATGTGTATTTTGTAAGTTGAGGGTTTCCAGTTTTTCCTGTTTTCACCGAAGAAGAGAATGGTGAGTTTTATTGACTGCTATTGAAGATGGGTTCGATGAAACATTCAATTCGATATTCAGATACCGATTCTCGATCATTCATCGTCATTTCAAGATTGTTCTAGAAATATGAGATTGAACAAGTTTAGCAGCAGCTACAACTCTTAATAAGGGTCCACCGGAATCACTAACCAAACCGAAAAGCTCCGTGATTCAAATTACAAAATTCTTTTCTGCCTCACAGCCAGATTGGGTCTAATTAGAAGTTGTGATCCAGGGTTTATTGTGTTGATTCAATTTGGTAAAGAAGAAGTATGGGTTTGTCTCTGTAATCGGAAGAAATGGCATGACACTTTCTACAATGAGCTCCGTGTGGCCCCGGAAGAGCACCCAGTTCTCCTCACTGAAGCACCTCTCAACCCAAAGGCTAATCGTGAGAAGATGACCCAAATCATGTTCGAGACCTTCAATACTCCTGCCATGTATGTTGCAATCCAGGCTGTTCTGTCCCTATATGCCAGTGGTCGTACTACTGGTATTGTCTTGGATTCCGGGGATGATGTCAGCCATACAGTTCCCATCTATGAAGGTTATGCCCTACCACATGCCATCCTACGTCTTGACCTGGCAGGTCGTGATCTCACTGACGCATTGATGAAAATCTTGACGGAGCGCGGTTACTCTTTCACCACCACAGCCGAGCGGGAAATTATGAGAGATATGAAGGAAAAGCTTGCTTACATTGCTCTTGACTATGAGCAAGAGCTAGAGACATCAAAGACCAGTTCATCTGTTGAAAAGAGCTATGAGTTACCTGATGGACAGGTAATCACCAGTGGAGCTGAACGTTTCCGTTGCCCTGAGGTTCTTTTCCATCCATCAATGATCGGTATGGAAGCTGCTGGAATTCACGAGACTACATACAACTCTATCATGAAGTGTGATGTTGATATCAGAAAGGGAAGTGGAGAATCATCTCGAGGTGCAACCAGCAGGTGAAAATGGTAGGTGGAGCTATCGGCAGAGAATCACTGGAGTTTTTCTGATGGTCGATGCCTATTTAGAGCCATAGGTTTGGTATTTGAAGAAGACAGGGAAAAAGAAGATCGGTAAAGTGATTTGCTAGGGTTAATAGAAGAATCCGCGAAAAGATCATTTTGTCCCTCCTTCATATGACACACATGTGGTACACATGCTTATCTAGAGTCTTCTTTCATCTCTACTATTTGTGCCCAACAAAATTATAAGAGATGACTAAATGGACTTGGACATTCAATTTGGGTTGGGCTCGGGTTAAAGTCCTAGAAAAGTGGCCATATGGGGCTTGATTGTTTCTTTGTTCTCGTCAGAGGGAAGGTGTTCAATTCTTGGTTGACTGTGAATTTGGGTTATCTGCTTCTGGTGATTTTTGGTGCACTCTAGCTGATGATATGGGTCTGGGCGAATTGCATTCTTCGACAAAGATTTGATGGAGAGTCTATGGCTAAAAGGGCAACTATTTTTCTCAAATGCCGATAGCAACGATAATCAAAATATACAGGTATGATTTATTAATCATAATACATTTTTCTTAATATATAAATCATACGCATGATGTCTTGAAATTATTAAAACGGTTAATACACTCAAAATTAATAACCGTAGGTCACGTTTGATGAAACATAATTGTGCACTAAAATTTATGCACTAAATTTAATGCATAAAATCAAGACAATTATTATACGCATAATAAAACGTAGTCATCATGCACTAAAATGATTTTGCACGGAGCATGCGTAGGGTGTTGATTATTTGATTATAAATAAATCATATTCATATTATGATTAGGCAATATTTTATAGAAATCGTAAGGATTTTATTTATAGAGAAATAAAATAAAATAATGCTAATTGTTATGAAAAACAAAAGAACAAGTTTTTTGGTACAGTGTCTGAAGTCAAATTGATAACCAATGTGAGAGACTGGTGGGTAGACTCTGGTGCTACCAAGCATGTCCGCGGAAACAAAGATGTGTTCACCTCCTATCAGAAGGTAGGGGAAGGAGAAAAGCTCTATACGGGTAACTTGTCCGCAGCACAGGTTGCGGAAAAAGACAAAGTTGGGATGAAGCTCATTTTTTGACAAAACTCTTACATTGAAGAAATTGTTCATGTTCCGGACATCTGTAAAATTCTTGTATCTTGCAGTATATTAGATGATAAGGGATTTTATAAATCTGGGAAAAATAGTGTAACTCAGTGGAAAGAGCTATAAGACAGAGGGTTTTTACAAATTAAATGTAACCTCAATTTAAATAAATAAATTTGATTTCTTTTATGTTTGTGTGTCATTGAATGTTTGACATGGTAGACCTGGTCATGTTATTCAATGAACAATCTGGCGAGCATAGGCTGCATTCCCAAATTTAATTTGGAAAGTAAACATAAAGGTTAAATATGCATAAAATTAAAATGTGCTAAAATGTCTTATAAGAAAAATGTTCAGGAAAAAGTCTAAACCCTTAGAATTAATTCCTCAGGCCTAGTTGACTTGAACTCAGTTCAAACTAGAGGTGAAAATATAATCCCTTAAGGAGATGATGAAGTCATGAATCAGTTCAGCACTACCTGCGAACTTGTGGGGGGAGGTCGTCCTCTCAGTTTGCTATGTCTAAAACAAAGTACTTATTAAAAGATCAGATATATCTCCAAATAAATTATAGAAAGGAAGACAACCCTTTTATGCATACTTCATAAATGTGGGGGGTGCTTGGCTAAGGTTTCTATCCCTCCACCTAAGAGGACATAGACATGACCCAAAACTGTTGATTGTGTCTTCATATAATATCCTGAACATACTACAGACTATAGGGTTAGGGTTGTGAGTTCTGATATTTCAGAAATTTGTCTAAATACCAGTATGGAATCTAGGGATGTTATGTTCTTTGGAAAAAATTGTTTTCCTTTGAAATCTAAATCTCGCATAATATGTGTTGATCCCCTAGATGTCCTTTATACTAGTCAGACAATACTTCTAGAGGAAGATAAATTTGATCCTAGAAGAGGAAAAATATTTAGAAAGAGAAATCTTTTAGAGCACGAAAATTTTGATCATGTAATGATTTCTAGTGGGTTTAAAAATAAATGAATCTGACAAGTATGTTTACACTAAACTTGTGAATGATACCTGTGTGATTGTATGCTTGTATGTTGATAATCTGATTATACTGGATACAACCATAGATGTATTTTATTCCACTAAGAACATGTTGAATGAGACCTTGACATGAAAGGCTTAGGTCCCTCAGATGTAATCTTAGGGATGAAGAGAGTCTAATAGATATAGTCTTAGTCAATCTCATTATTTTAAATATGTACTTAGAAAATATAACCAGTTTGATAGGAGTATTGGGATGCACTTTTTAGAGTGTTAAGGTATCGAAAATACACTTTAAACTTTGTTTGAGTTATAAGAGATACTCTGCAGTCCTTGAAGGACATTGTAATGCAAAATGGATAGCATACTCAAAGGAGTATAAATCTACGAGTGGATACGTTTTCACTCTAAGATGTGGATCAGTGTCTTGGAAGAGTTCCAAACAGACCTGTATCGCTCGGTCCACTATGAAATCCGAGTTTATTGCGTTAGATAGAGAAGGAGAGGAAGCCGCTTGGCTAAGATGCTTTTTAGAAGACATTTCTCTCTGGCATAGGCCTGTGCCAGCTATATCTATACACTACGATTGTCAAACTACAATAGCTAATGCTAAAAACAGCAATTATAATGGAAAATCCATTCATATTCGGATAAAACACAATTCTCTAAAACAACTAATCTCGAATGGCGTTATTTCTGTTGACTTTGTGAGGTCTAAGGAGAATATCGCGGACCCTTTGACGAAAGGCTTGTCCAAGGAGATAGTTAGTAATGCATCAAGGGGGATGGGACTTAAGCTCATCAATTAAAACTTGCCATGAAGGATACTCAACCTTGCTGACTGGAGATCCCAAGATCAAGGTTTTGAATGAGACAACTAATTTGTGGCGGGTAAAAATTAAACACTATCAGAGAATTATTTTCTCTGTCCCTTCCCTATGGTGTAGACGTGATAGTGTGACTGCATGTGAGGATGACTTATAGTAAAGTCTTAATGAGTTCTATAGTTTCAATTTAAGATTGAAATGGGGTGTAGCAGTTAACACTCTTGATAGAACTCACCTATCTGAATGAGGAAGTGGGTCGCTTCCTATGAGAACTGAGCTAATTCTCTAGAGCATTCTGAGAAACGGGATATGTCCAGGGCCAAAACAGACACAACGGCGTGAACTTAACAGCAATCTTGAGAGATATCTCACGTAAGGAGCTATTGAAGAACTACACCAAACGATGGCAGTTAAAGACATCGCGTTCACTGTCCATCAAGTAGTTCCGGTACTTCTCACTAAGCAAAGGTTCAATTCCATATGGTCACCTATTGCTTAAGAGGTATTTCTCGTTTTCTGGTTTTCTGATTTATCGCTTTCTTCATTCATGTGGGGGATTGTTAGAATTAAAAGTGAATTTATTGCTTATTTACAAAAAACTATTTTGTTACCAAAATTATCTTGATGGGACCAAAGGGTCACTAGCTTATATTGTGGGTGGAAATAACAAATCCACTTTTCACTTCTACGTGAATGAGAAACCTTTGGTTTGTCTCACATGGGATAAACCAAGGATGAAGTCTATCCATATTACCACAAAGGTTGCACCTAAGGGAAAGAACTTGTGTATTGGATATGGACTAAGGGAATGGGCTAGTGGGCAAACTCACACATGTGCGGTCTTCGCACCGAAGCACGTGGGCCGCTGACTTGCGGAGCTTGCGTGTGTTTTTGCGTGTGTTTTTTGCGTGAGCTCGGCGTATGCCAGCGTGTGCCTATCAAGATTCAACGGTTTTATTTTATTAAATTCCTTTAATAAATTTTACTGTTTCAATATTAATGATATTTATTAGAATTAAATAAAAAATCTTTTCATTAATGGTTTTAAATTCAAAACAAATTTCTTCTCCTATAAAAGCAGAAAAGGTTTTCATTTTTTCCTCACCCCAGTCGCAGCTACTATCCTGACGACTTTTCCCCTCTTCTCGCTTTGTTTGCGCACGTAGATTTATTTTTTCTATAAATTATTCTGCTGTTAAGTTCGCAACGGGCCAACGAGTTTTTGCTAGCTGGGTTGGTATCAGGTGGTTTTATCCTGGATTCGATTTGTCCACACAGGGGTATAGCAACACTCTTTCTAGAAGTGTACCCGACAAATATCGAGTTAAGGGCAGTCTGTTGAACAGGCGACTCCACCTTTGTATGTGATTGTCTGAGTGCTTCTGTTTTCTAATCAATAACCAATTTCAAGTTTTTTGTTCAGTTTGTTCATTGTTACAGGAATCACTCCAACATTACAGTCGATGCATTAGCTTCAACTTCTCATGTGTTGGATTTTTTAGCGTGAAGATATACTACTATACATAGCTACATATTCGAGCCAGTGAATGAATAGTGTAGGAATATATAAGATCCAAAATGAGCGCTAAAATCATATGATGAGCTTGATGATGTAGTCCAGACCCACTTATTTTTGTAATGCAAGCAATGCAGACTTCTGCACAAACAATAATCACTTGTAAGAGTAAACCAAGAGCATTTCTGTATTTTCTTTCTCCCTTTGGATGGAGTCTTAAGATTTTTCTGGGCCTCCATCCACTCCATAAACAAATCCAGGGGTATCATAATTTCATAACCTCATTGTACACCTGTTCTAATAGCAAATTTTAAGCAACACCTAGAATTATAGTTAAGACATCAAACCATTTTCAGCTAACAGTAAGTAGTAACTCCCTTTGGGAGTTTGGAAAAGACTCCTTCCACTTAAAAGAGTGATTTTGACTAAATTGTCATTTCTGATAAAACAAAAATATTTTACAGTAAGTTAAAAATATTTGTTGCGTTCAATCATTTTCCCAACTCAGAATACTTATTTATTTAAAGGGGTAAAACAGGGTTTATTATTTTATATCCAAAATTTGCATGAAGCAGATAAAAGGAGAAATGATGCGGCTCATGCAGCATTTTGTTCGTGATTGAGTCCCTAAGATCGTCCACAATGGCCGGAGAAAAACACGGACCAAACCCATATTCTCTCTTTGGTCCGTGAAAATTCAGTCACAGCGGGATGATTATATCTATTTTCTGGTCCAGAATTAACACTGTTCAGGACTAAATTTGGTTATTTTTTCCGGACTAAACCTATTATAGTCGAGCAGTCATGTAGGTAATTGTCTGATTTTTAAGCGAGCGAGCGTGTAGTTAACCGTTTGATAGCAGACGTTATCCTAGCGTACTGGTTAACCAAATTTTCGGATAACGCCTGATGAAACGTACGTCTATGATCACGTCCACCAACAGGTAACTAAATCACCGCCTCGTTCAAACAGTATACTAGAGATACACCCGAGGCTGGACGGCACCCTACAATTTATTACACCTAAAAGTTAGGTTTACAACAAGACTTGCTCGTTCTCTTTCTGTTGCTAGAGTCCCTCTTCACTGCGTAAGCGTGACGCCGGCTAACCTAGTTCTCAGGTGTAGTGAGTCGAATCAGAGAGAAAACATGGAGGAGAAAAGAGGGATTGGAAGAAAGTAGAGCTCGAGAATACAGATGGGTTTTATGATTTCTGTTGAAGTGGTTAAAAATGAGTTTGTTGAGGCTGTCGCAATAGAGAAAGAAGAAGAGATTGATGGTGGGTTTTGAATTGTTAAAGAACAAAGTCACGGCAGGTGCAGTTAACATGACATATTAGATGCTGAGCTGTGTGTAGATGGGTTTGAAGCTGAGAAGAGTTAGGTCTGGTGAATGGCAGAACTGAATCAATGGAAAATAGGTAAAGAGAATGAGATGGGTTAAACTGCCTTTGAGTTCCCAGAGAAGAATCGGAAGCCAAGATTATTAGTCGTTGAAGAGAACAGCTGATGTTTGGCCTGAAACTATATGAATTGTATTGTCATGGTTCAGTGAATGATTGGGATATGTTTGGATTTGAATCCATATTTGCAGGGAAGGAGAATGACTTGTTAGAAACACAAGCAAATACGTGCCTGAATTTCATACAGAACCGCACAGAAGATGTTCGATAAAATGTTTCAATGAACTGCTTAGCATGGGTTGAGGCTGGGTGGCACCCTAGATGTCCGCCTGACAAATCAGGCGTAGTGCTAAACGTCCGCCCGTCTTACCATTCACACGTATCGGCATCACGTGCGAGACCATTTTTTGCGCGATAGGCTATGTGTCCGCCCCTTCAGGCGTTCCTCCAATACAACGCCCGTCTCTTGGGCGTGCGCTTAGATGTCCGTCTATCATCAGGCGTTGAGTCTGCGTTACGCCTGACATCAAGCGTTACCCTATCGGTTCGTCCCGCTCAAGAGTATTTCTAGACGTACGCCCATGTCACTAGACAACCGTTCAACCGCCCAACAACAGGCGATACGTTAGTCGTCCACCCGATGATTTTTGGTCGAATAACCGTTGTTTTAGGCCGGACCAAAGATTAAATTTTTACTCTTTACTCTTTGGTTTACTCGTAACATTGTGGATGCCTTAACCCCAACAATATTTATAACACATTCTTAATTTGATTTTTTATTATTAGAAATCTGTGAATGGGAGATTTGCTCTGGAAAGAAAACCCCGTATTGACAGAAAAATGCATAATGAAAATATTGAAATAACGTGTAATGAGAAAGGGGGCACGTGATCTGCCATGATTTAGATTTTATTTTGTGAGCATATTTGGGAAGAGGTATAGATAAACATAAACAAATACTTACTGCATGTAATGAATCTATTGAATTGATTGATGACAGAGAGATACTCATACTCTTTAGGGTTTAGTGATAGATATATATATACATAGGGGAGGAGGGGAGTGATGATTCATGCAGAGAAAGGACATGTTTTTTTTGTAACATCTTTCAAGAAACGAATGATGAGGTTGATGACAATTGGGAGGGAGCAGCAGAGATAGAGAGGGATTATATGATGGTGATAGGTCTTTCACTCTGTGTCCCTCCCTCTCTCTTTCCATGTGACCCTCCATTACTTCTCCCATCTACCACCAGCAGAACAACTCTCATGACCCACTCACTACTCACACTTCTCTTACTTCTTACCTTCCTTCTTTTCTACTGGTTTTGTCACTTTGTCTAATTGTCTTTGTGTTTGCTTTGGTGCTATGTTGGTAGGTGGTGCCTGCCTGCTGGGATTAAAAGGATGAAACTTAAACTAAAATGTATTAAGATTTTAACCCCTATTATCAAACAACTAATTAAGATTTGCTGAGATGGTAAATGGTCTCATGATCTCATCTTTAGATTCGTATACGACAAAGCTTGGAACCTTGTCAAAACAATAAGCAGGAGATGTAGATGCCCACCACAAAAAAGAAGATGCAGATGCCCACCAAATTTGAAATATATAGCAGGCTGGATAAATCAAACTTTGTCTAGAGAATGAGCCAACATATTAGCTCCGACTGCTGATGCGCAAGCTAACATACTAGAGAAATTGCTGCTTGCTTTACTATTTGTTTTGGTGAAGATGGTAGAATTGGGTCATTTAATTATGGTAGCATGACCCTTTCCAGATCAATACAAAAGGTTACATTACTTTTAAGGACACTTTCACTTACTTATTTTAGCCTATTTTATCCAAGATGCTATTTTCTGATACTAATAAACTAGTTATCATACAGCAGTAAGTGACGATTAATCCCAGTTGCTCCTAATAAAATTCTGATTGAATTGGAGTCCGTCTACAGGTTGGTATCGACCAACCAAAACTGCATTTGAAACGGTATCAGAAGTGACCTAGTTCATCCAAAAAATTCCAACTTACAAATTCATGACCATGATCAGCCATGTAATTACAGAATTTCTTAATCTGATTGATTATCAAGAGGACTAACTAATAAAGAACGTCAGGATGTTACATGTAAGTGATAAAATGCCGAAGCTGTTACATGGAAGTGATAAAATGACACAGCTGTTACATGTAAGTGATAAAATGCCGCATACGTATAGTCTAGTAATACATCAACAATATTTAAAACAAAAGATTGTCCATCTTATTCTTAGTAAGGAAATGGAGCTTTTACTTCTGCCAGACTGCATATTGGTGACCACAAGTTGCTAGAGTCCATTCTTTTCCAGCTGGGCACCAGGTCCCGTCTCCAATCTTCATGCACACTTTTCCCCCGACGAATGCTGAGTAGAGATTTGGCTGGGCCTCAGCAATCTTTATTGATGATCGACTATGAATTCCTTTACTTTTTCGAATGCTCATCTGCAGATAAACATCCAGTAAGTAGTAAATAAGACATTTAGTTGGGAAGGTTTTGATATAAAGATAGTGGAAACGTAGTTTACCAGCTTCACAATTTCGTCATGAATAGATTCTCCCCAATCGCAGAAGTGGTCATAGAACACGGATGGTATTCCCGGATGTGTGAGTAGATAAGCGTAACCCTACAGCAGAGGATCGAGATATCAGATTCCAGATTCCAGAACTGACAAAAGTTATGGTCTTAATGCAAATAAAAGACTCGGAATGTGGGCACGGAACAGTATGCACATAAATAAGTTTATATCAAAATTGAATGAGTTCACAGTATTATCTTATTTGATTCTGAGAGAGGTCGTAGGGAGGGACAGCTAAATACACAAATCAGAATCATGTGGAAAATGCTGGAAGACGAGCATAATAACATACCTCCATAACATGATTAGAGGGGAAAGGCCAGTGAGCCTGCACACACAGAACAGAGTTGTTAAACAGTAAGAACTTGAATTCTAGCCACAAAATTATCTATTTGGACACATGGATGACACGTTTTAAATGCTATTATGCTCATTGAAATAAGTAAAATGGTGCACATTGACCAAGGAACTGTTAGCTATTAATCGATTTCATTTGATGGCTCTAATCATCTTCAGAAACCTGTTTCTTGTACTAACCAACTATCTTACTGTGGTTCGAAGAGGATGCCAGGCAAATACACTTTGCTGGCCCATGGTGCCTCATAAGTTACGATCAGTAAGGTCGAACATCCAAATATACTTCATGTGCACCATATATGCTTTAAAGGTAAAAAACCTGTCACATCCTATGGACCTGCTACATCTACTTAAAGATAAGAACTGTAGTTGCCTGTGTGGAACCTGTATCATGGTTATCAAGGAACGTGACTGCCCTCAAAGCCCACCATCCCATCACCCCAGGTGGTTTTCCTTGAGCATCACGTAAACGCCACAATTCTCCCCTAACAGCTTCCTGAAGGACCAGAAACACACAACGAATATATTTCTTTAACAATATCTACTTCTCAAGCAGCTAATTCAAGATTTCCTACCTAGGATAGAGTTTCATTTGTTACTATATAAAAGGAAAACGTGAGACTGTGAGAGAAACTGCTAAAGTTACCTAAAGAATTCCCTTTGTAGTGAAATCGAATGCAGTGGAAAGCCCTCCTGTGTTGTCAATCCAATTGATAATCCGCTGCCTATGATTATCTGCACGAGAATTCAATTGAACACAGATGTTAGTTGCCAAACACAAGAAACACTGACGTCATCCTGGTGAGGATAAAATTTTAACGAAGAAAACACACCAAAATTGATGTATATGATACCTTGATTGTACTCCAAGCTGCATCCGTTGTAGCTACAGGAATCCCAGTATTCGCCAACAGAAAATATTGGCTTGGACTCCTGAATATACTCTTTCGCAAATTTTGGTGCATACCTAAAGAATTAAACATGATGTGAAAGAAATAATAATTAAGACTATACACCAGGAACAACACTAGAGGAGAATAACAAGATTGCTACATCACTTACCCTCTTGCAAAGTCAAAACGGAAATCCTAGAAACCAACATCATAGTGGAGCCACTGTAGCCACTTGATGATGTCTTTCCGAACAAAAGTTCGTGTATGATCTATGTTTGGAACCCCGTTAAAGTTGTCTCCAGTGCTTCGGTTTCCCTACAAGCAGAATACTACCGACGTGAGATGGACAAAAGATGCTACTTTTTTGAACAAACAACTGATATCTGTAGCTGCTTTTACAGAATCTTCATAACCTCATAAAGGAAACTTTCAATATCATGAAGCAACTACGCTTAATTTATTAATCAATCATCAGACATGGGAAACTTGATCATTTCAGAATACGCAGACATGAACACTAGAATTACTATCTAGTAGCTGCGAGAAATGTTACTTGGATAAACTGCAGACAGTGCATAGTGCTTACCAATCCACCAGTACAAGATGTAACAGCACGTTCATCCCGTGATAATGGAATCCCATCATAGCGGTTATATCTTCCTCCATGCCCTTGGGTAGTTCCAATACGATGATTAATAACTATGTCAGCCATTGGTCTAACTCTATGCTGCTTCATTTTATATAGTAAAGCTTTCAACATATGCTCAGAACCATATGAAGAGTTGAGCGAATAAAGGTCCTGTGGTAACTGGTAGGTAACCTGTTAAAAAAAATCAGAGAGAGAGAGAGTGGGTGAGAAGAACAGATAGCTCCAGGACAGGTGTGTGCACCAAATAGGAGAACAAATCTGAAAATCTTTATCTAGCAGCTAACCTTCTGGTGCGAAGGAATTGGTTGCTGGCGGCAACCATGCTGTCGTAAACCCCGACATTGCAATATCAGAAACTTTAAGTTCTAGTGTTCTCCACCAATTATGTTTATGTGACTCCCAGTTGAAAGCCTGGTGAGTATGGAGCTCCGATGTTAGAAGGCTTGAGAAAGATATGACATAAGGCATGAACTAATATTTCAAAGATAGAAATAGTATGTTTCTAAAGCATTTCATATTTTCAAAGATGAAAGTAGTATGTTTCTGAAAGGGAGATATTACAGAAACCAATATTTACAACAATCTGTTCTTCGGATAATATAATAAAAGAGTTCAAACGTATTTTGCCAAACAACATTAACGTGAACTATTGTTAATTGAAGCTTGATAGGTATACATTAGCTAATTGGTAGCGCAAACATAAACCCATCTTTCTTGTGAAGTATTTTTTTTTACCTGGAATAGGATTTATTTTCCGTTCTGCAGTACTAAACCTACAAATTTCCGAGAAAACACTAGATTAGCATTCAGATTGAAGGAGAGTGTCTGCAGGACATGTAAAACTATAATGATGTAAAAGATGCATTGCAATCACAAACTTTACAGTATAAAGCCAAGAAAATGAAAAGAATACCCAAAGTAGCATGTACCTTGATTTGAGTTCTGGTCATCAAGATCCTGAAATACAATGGAAAAAGCACAAGATCAGCAAAAGGATAATGTCGTGGATGAACAACCAATCCGTAAAAGTAGGAAAAGGATGAATTCTGAAGCTGCACATTCAAGTGAGATACAATACATACATGATTCACATAACCCATATCGAATAGCGAGGTGGTTGTACAACAAACAGTTGCTAAGTTGGACAAAGGGGCGTTTCCACAAATAAGTTTTCTGCATTCAAAATTAACACACTGTTAATACTTCAGTCACTATAAATATTCCCACAAAAACAAACCAAGTCATTTTTCAAATTTCAACTGTAACAGCAAAACGCCAAAGTATACTTCAACGTTCACAATTCCAAGTCAAAATCACTACAATTCAATGAAACAAATACTCATGAAAAGTCCTTCCCACATGCAAAAAAAAAAGATCGAAATTCCTCCAGAATGTCAAAATATAGAAAAGAGAAGAAGAACAAACCCCAGTTGGTATGAATTCGGGAGGAAGGTGGCAAGACGTGTGGTGGAATGATGGTTCTCTTCTCCTTCTCCATAGGCCTTTTTGTATGTAAAAATTTAACCATGGAATCGAATCAATTGCATACTCCCCCATACACCAGATAGCGATTTAAATTTCGAATTCGATTCTTTCTCTTTTCTATACTGTCTCTTCATTTTAAAATAAAAATATTGAAAAGATTTATATCTTTTTATCGAATGATCGTCTTTTCTTTTGCTTACATTTTACGTACTATTCTTTCCCCTTTTCATCCTTTTAGGCGGTTGTATACGAAATCCCAGAAAGCTTTTTTTCTTTTTATTTTTCTTTTTTCTCATCTTACTTTACCTGGTCTTTTTAATAGCGACCAAAAACTAATTTGGGACGATTTTTTTTAACTCAATCCCATGGATGTAGCTAATAGATATATGTAAACATACTAAAATATCTTTTCACAAATCAAATAATTACCATAAAACCTTTCACTAATAAAACCTAAATCTAAACCTATTTCACACTTCTTCTCTACCTATCGATTATCAATTTCTGTTTCCTCTTCTTCTTCTATTGTTTTCAAACTACCGATTGTGGCACAATCGAATTCATCTTCAACCGATTAATCGTAAACCAAATCATCATATAATCGTAAACCAATTCATCGTTGTTATTACAATCTAAAAATGGCAAGAAACAAACAAACAACTCGTCAACCTCCTAATACATAGTGGCCGGATTTTGCCCAAAGAGTAAGAAATCGAGAGATTGTTGAAGAACACGAAGAACGCGAAGAACGTGAAGATGATGACCTAGAAACGGAGACCGATTCCGACAATCAGACTCTCCAGGACTTTGTAATGGCTCCAATAAGGTAAGGGTTTACCATTATTTGTGTTTATTTTGATTCAATCGAAAGAATTCGTCACTAGAATATCAAGGGTTTTAGTTTAGATGTCATAATCGGTAGTTTCGTGGTTGTATTAACTACCGATTATGTTAGTGTTCTTCATTGCTCATGAACATCATGCACAATCGGTAGTTATGTTTAGTCATAAACTACCGATTGTATTCCTGTACCAAAATTTAGTGATAATCGGTAGTTTCGTATAGGGTTAAACTTCCGATTATGCAAATTAGTGATCCTCAAAAACATCGATCACAATCGGTAGTTATTTTTACACCTAAACTACCGATTATATTCCTGTCTCCAAATTTACACATAATGGTAGTTTAGTATAGGGTTAAACTTCCGATTGTGAAATTTAGTGGTTCCTTAAACATCGACCATAATTAGTAGTTATAATTTGGTCATAAACTACCGATTATATTCTTGTACCCAAATTTAGTCATAATCGGTAGTTAATGTTTTTATGTAACTACCGATTGTATGTGTGTCCATAGATTTTTATGTTCCACTTTTTATGCACAATCGGTAGATAATGTAGAGCCCGAGCTACCCATTATGTACAATCGGTAGTTATGTTGTTTTTTTGACTACTGATTATGAACAATCGATTGAGTTCAATGTACTTTGTCTACCGATTATGTACTGATTAAACGGTGTCTTGTTGGAAATAATTGTTCTTTGTTTTGTATCAAGGAGGGGAAAGGCGATCTAAGCATTCCCACGATACAATTCTATCGGGGCCTCGTCGTGAAGGGGGGAAGAAGGTAACTGCTAGTGCAAGAAGACAAGTGCTCCACAAGATAGATACTTTCCTTCGACCTGATATTTGTTAGCTACTTGCATTAACACGATGTCTCGGGTACATGATGAAGGAGGACCAAGTGGTAGACAAGAAGAAGGAAGTGGTACAAAGAAGTCAACTAAGAAGAAAGGAGGACACAAGGTCCCCGACTCTTTGAAGATGAAGGGTATTCAAGAAGGCCAAATCCCTGGCCTCCCAAGAGATGGAGGAGATCTATTGTTTGGGTATAAAGACTCTTGGGCGAAAGAGATTTACTCATACGTATCCTCTTCATTGCAAAGGTAACATCAAGTGAGTTAGGATCTGTCTTCAAAATTCGATCATCAATCTTGAATGAGTTGTTTGATTCATAACTCATTGTGATGTATTCTAATTCCTTTGGAGCTTTGCTACATTCAACCTTGCCAATGTTGCCTTCTTTGATCACATTCAAAAAACTCCAAAACTCAATCTTCCTTAATTCATCCTCTTGTTTCTCTGTGATTTCCAATGAACCCATTAAATCCACCATTGGCATACTTGACCGAAAGGTTTTCTTCCCTTCCTTTCTCTCCAAATGATCTTCTTCATTACTTTCGACAACCACATTTACATCATGCTTTTTATTGATTCTTAATTCACCTTTACTCTTGATTTTGCTTCCTACAAGAAGATGAAACCAATTACATCCTATCAAAAATAAATTTATATCTAATATTAAACCTGGATGAAACTAGTTTCATCCTAGGTTAAACCTGCTGAAACTGCATATTAAACCTGGATGAAACAGTTTCATCCTAGTTTATCCTAACAATTGTTCACCACCATTAACTCAACACAGATGATCAATAACAATTTTTAAAAAAAAAAAAGAAATCAGAAAATGGTACCTTTAGTTTTAGGGGCCATTGTGTCCTACCAATTTAGCCAAACTGTTAAAACCAAAAAAAACAACTAGTTGTTAGTTCAAGTTATAATCAATTAAGAGGATGCAACTGGGTTACATATCTAGAACACAAACAAGAAGAAATTTCTTTCAATAAGCATAGTGTGCAGTTCATGATGCAACTGGGTTACATCTGCTGAATCTGCATATAAAACAGTTTACATTAACATTCTCCAATATCTACTCAACAATCACAGCATAAATACCAACTTCACAACAAATTTCATCCAACTTACAACACATGATTCATACACACCAATATCACAACAACAACAAATACATCTCAACAGAAATAATTGTATGAACCTGGTTTCACCAATATCTACTCTACACAGGATACACACCAATTTCACATTTACAAAACTTTGCCCAGATTTTGATTAAACCTAGATGGATGATTCCAGTTTCGTCCAAGTTTAAATGGGTAATGTATAAAATTGCCCTAAAATTGAGCATGTGATTATATTAGGGAGCATCAAATAAAACCTAAAATCAAAGAGGCAGATGAAACCATTTTCAATCATTAATTTTTTTTTCCAAAGAAAACCTAAAATTAGTAGATAGAAATAATAATTACTTTCTTTGTAGTGGTGATTAAAATTAGTGTTTTTGTTGGAGATGAAACTGACTCTTCGTAGTGGTGATTAAGAGTAGGGGTTTTGTTGCAGATGAAGTTGACTAGGGTTTTTGGTGTGGTTGTGGTTCTGCTGGTGTTGAATGTTGATCGAACAGAAAACTTATCAACACTGGTGGTGGTGGTAGTTGTGAAGAAACTAGGATGGAAATTTTCTGCTGAATGTAATGGGAACAAAGATTATGAGATTATGAGGAGGAGGAGAAGATCGGAGAAGGTGGAGAAGGAGGAGGAGGTGGAGAAGAGAAGGTGAAGATTTTTTCTGACGGGTGGAGGTGGAGAAATGGGAGGAGGTGGAAAAGATCGGAGGAGTTGGAGAAGACGGAGAGAACTGGAGGAATTTATTGTTTCTGACAGGTGGAGGTGGAGAAATGAGAGAAATAAGGTGGGGCGGAAAAGATGGAAACTGATTTTGGTGGGGTTGAAACTGATTTTGTGGGGTGGGGTGAAACAAATTTTCTGGGTATAAATCCTAAAATAGTATTATAGTCAGTTTTTCTATGAAACTTATATCCGTCCATTTCATCCGGAGTAGTATTTTATCCGTCCGTTTTAACCAGATTTTAGGGAATCTTGGACAATAGACCTTAACCAACGGATAATAAAACCTTTTCCATCTGCAGATATGTTATAAGATGCGGCCTTGATATGATTGTTAAGGGTGTTACAAAAGTTATTAAACTTTACGGGATCAAACACTTCTACTGTTTTAACGGTGAAGATTGTTTTATTTTATACGGATTTGATTTGATAATCTTTCATAGAATTTGGTAGGTTCCTATAACAGTTGCAATATCAGCCTTATTATAGATTTCAATCCCAAGGCTATTTTCTTTTGGAAAAATTAGAAATATATCCCGGATTTGAACTAGCAATTAAGAGATATGTCCTATAACGGTCGAAATTAAGAGATATGTCCCAGCCGTCCATTTTTTCCGTTAAATACATATTTTTAGACAGTTATACCCTTCACACATAAAACATTTAATGGTTAAAGAGAGGGAAAATTGAAAATGTCCCGGATTCATGAAGTTGATCATGATGGTGATTAATTGACGGAAGCGGGAGTTGATTTAACGGAAAAATATGAAGTTCATCAAGGGCATAACTGTCTGAAAATATATATTTAACGAAAAAAATGGACAGCTAAAACATATCCCTTAATTTCGACCGTTACAGGATATATCCTCAACTGATAATTCAATCGGGGACATATTTCCAATTGCCCCTTCTTTTTTAAAATTGAACTAGTTGAAGTTGGTACTAAATGTATGAACTTCGTAATTCAAGGAGTGTATTTGTAATACCGAAGTCTCGTTGTGCAAATGTTTAAAATTTATTAACTTGTATGATCTTCGTCCCGAAAAAAAAAGTAATCTTTTGTTAAAAAATAGATAAAATTAAAAAAATAAAAATATAACTTTTTCTAGGACGGGGAATTATTATTCGATCAAAAAATAATTAGGATAAAAAAAGGGTTAGCTGCCCCGACCCCGACCCCGACCCTATGAAGAGATGTTTGAAAACATTAAAAAAGAAAAGGAAGCACATTGAATGCGTTTTTTTATCTGTGGGTAGAGAGAAACACGTATGAACAAATATAACTAGTCGGTGATCATGACTAGGGCTGCACAACGGGTGGGTCGGGTCGGGTTTGGCCTCACCCGCACCCGACCCGCCTGTCACTGTTTTTTTTTTCATCACCCGCACCCGACCCGCTGGGTGCTTGAGTCGGGTCGGGTTTGACCCGCCCAAATGGCGGGTCGGGTCGGGCGGGTGCGGGTTACCCGCCCAGATAATCCTGCAATTTTTTTTCATGGGTTTGGCTGTTTTTTTGATCCTCACGCGCGCCACTTGATAAACCATTTTAACTAACAATCGATAATCTCAAAATCTAAGTCCCAACATTCAAAATTATACAATAAAATTAGAGTTTTAATATGCAATTCTTCTACGACATTTCCCACTAACAACAAAAACAAGTTTATCTTAGTACCAGCACCATCCAGGTCACCGAATAGGAATCAATCGTCATCTATGATGATGGAAGCACCAAGGTTACCAAATAGCTCTGCAACAAAAGAAATGAACAATTAGAATGAAAAAGATTAAAAATAACAATAGTAATAAAATATATGAAGTTAAGAACCATGATCCATGAAGTACAAATTATACCCGACTCAAGAACTTCAACCTCCTCCTCCTCGACTCCAAGGCTAGAAGAATCTTTGTCAATTGGTGTACGTAACCAATTTTGCAATATAATTAACGCCTCAAGTGTTCTAGGCTTTAAGGAACTTCGAAAAGGATCCAAAATTCGTTTTCCGGTATTAAAAGCTGATTCAGAAGCAACAGAAGAAACAGGTATAGCAAATACATCTTTGGCTATGAGTGGTAAAATGCCAAACCTCGCAGAGTTGATCTTCCACCAAAGTAATATATCAAAAGAAGAATCATCCTCATTGGTCGGAGAGTAGATAGGCTCGGCCAAGTATCTTTCCACCTCAGATCTTCTATGATCCTCCACATTACTCAATTGGTTTTTGCGTTTATTCCTTTCTTCATTATACTTAGCCTTGCCAGAAATAGAAGAACCTTGAGCAAAAGTAGAACTAGAGTTACCTAGAGACTCGGATGAAGATATCACACTTTCAGTTGTATGTTCTAATTTATAAGCTGTGAACAGTTCATCAAAATCCTTTTTAACTTTATCAACCCAAGCTTGTACCCTTCTTTGTTTTATCACAGGGTCGTAATGCACAACTAAATATTCAACAGTCACATACAATCCTTGTTCTTTCTCTCGTGGATCCAGAAGTACAGCAATAAACATCAACGAATTTATTTTTTCAAAATCTCCCCAATACTTGTTGTACTTGAGCAACATTACGTCGCCCATGTGACTTAAGAAAGGATCCTCGTTTCTATTTTTCCAATCTTCTAATTCTTGACGAACAGTACCGAGTTCCTCCAAGAATGAGTGGGAAGTAACATATGTAGAAGCTGAAAAAACAATAGTTGAATCGTAGAATACCTTTAAAAACTGAATCAGAACTCTGGAATTGCACCAATCATAACTTTCAGGAGCATGCACTGGAGGCCTTTTCTTCTTTTTGGATTTTCTAAGAGCAACATCTACTTCTTCTTCTGGAATATCTACTTCTTCTTCTTCATCGTCAGAATCTAGATCAAAATCAGCATCTATATCAACATTGTCATCACCGTCACCCATATGAAAAGATGGTACTGGAATATCATAACAAAACTTCTTACGGAATGCCCTATCTGAATCATGTAACCTTTCAAAAGCTTTTTCATACCTCTCTGCAGCAACTAACATCAAATAAGTAGAATTCCACCGCGTTTTGACATCCAAAATCAAACCTTTTTTACAATCTATCCTTGCCATCTCAGCAGCATCCATAAACTTCTTCAATCTTGCGGGAGATTTTGTGACATACTTTACCACTGCCCTGATTCTGAGAATTGATGTATGGTACTTTTTTAGACCATCCTTAACGACAAGAGCAAGTACGTGGGCCGCACATCTAACATGCAAAAATTTAGCTCCAAGTAACGAAGAACCCCAACTAACAACTTGTTTTCTCAGATAATCAATAGCAGTTTTATTCGCAGATGCATTATCAAGAGTGACAGTAAATACTCTCTCAAGACCCCATTCCACCAAACATTTCTCCAAAGCCTTACCAATTTGTTTACCTTCGTGACTTTCAATCAAACAAAAACAGATGATTTTTTTATGCAGCTTCCATTCACGATCAATAAAATGAGCCGTTACAACCATGTAATTGTAGTTCTGCATCGATGTCCAAGTATCAGTAGTAAGACATACTCTTATCTTATTTGTCTTGAAATAACTTATCAATGCGGCCTTCTCATTCAAAAACATCGTGCATATATCACGATACACTGTCATACGACCCGGAATCTTAAATCTCGGCTCAAGATACTTACAAAAAGCCCTAAAACCTTCGCCTTCAACAATTCTAAAAGCCATTTCATCTGTAATAATAAACCTAATCAACGCTTTTCTACATCCTTCTTGAGAAAAACTGACCCCCACCAACTGTGGTTCCTCTCCCGACTTGCACGACTGAAAACCAAGTGTTTGTTGTCTTCCCTGCTCCTTATTAATTGATCTCTTGTACTCAATACACTTCTCTAAATGATGAGAAAGATTGGTAGTCCCATGTGTTTTACCACCAATCTTGTAACTACCTCGACCCTTTGGACAATGCTTACACTTTGCTTTAGCACCATCTTCTATAATATCGAAGTGATTCCATACCCAAGATTTCTTCACACCAACTCTAGGCTTCTTATTTGATGATGAAGGTTGAGAAGATGGTGTCGCGGCGGATGATGAAGGTTGACTAGATGGTGACGCTGATGACCCAGCTGTACTCCTTGTCCCTGGTGCCGATGCCGGTTGACGTTGAGGTGGAGGTCCCATACAACTTTGGGATGGTCTTCCTTGTACAAGTGGAAGATCTGAAGTAACGTCATCTTCTGAGATTTCAACCATGTTGGTAACCTACAAGGCAGAGATGGGGTGAGTTATCATACATACATATGTATTAGAAGTTGAAAAGTATAAGTTTATAACATATGTGCGGATGATGATGTCATCTTCTGATTGCAGTTTTGAAGTCAAAATAATGGTTACAACAGATGACTTCTATTTTTGAAAAAGTTTTCAAAAAAATTTATAGTCAGCGTGTACTAGAAATGAAACATAAAAACCACTGCACCATGTTGGTGTAAGAAGATTTGGGACCCCATTTTTAGAATCAGTCTATTCAGATTCAGATAACATGTTTTCATATGCAGAGTTGGCAATTATCACTCCCTAATCAAGATGGAGATACGAGGAGCTGGAAATTGGCAGATGAAAAAAATAAATAAAAAAGCCACAAAACTTCTTCCAAAATGGCAAACCTCGCAATGAAATTCAACATAATAACATATTTTCCCTTTCTCCAACAAATCAAAACAAAGTGATGCATCATTCTACTTAAGTTCAAGACTGCACAGAAGTTATAAAAATAAATCATAATTCTTCTTAAATTTCAGATGTGAACAATAATGTATCCTAATCTTCCACCTAGCCTCTACATCAAGTTAGAGAAGTCACGGAATATCAAATAGTATGGAACCCATTATGTATATAACAATAACATAAATCAAGAAATGAATAAGTAAACTTCTGCCATATTAGTTATAAATGCTATAAAATGGATTAACCATAACTTTTCATATGCCAAACAATCCTTTGTATGAAAATGAAGTATGCAATTGACATTTTAACAAACACTACATAGGCACCCAACTTATCAGTATGACAATTCATCAAATTAATCCATCATTATTGCAGTAATCATGGAGTGCTAAATTAAAGAACAAAATCACCAAAAATGGCAAATAAAACTACTAATTATGCATATAATTACACCTTGTTCTAATTAAATACTTTTTGTACACCATCAATATTAGCAAGTTCGATTCCCCCCTCCTCTCTTTTGATTCTCATTTATATGTAACATTGTATCAAAAGAAAAAAGCAGAAATATGATGATGAATGAAAGCAATTCTTTCTTTCTAAAAAAGAACACCAAAATTTATACTTATGCATCTAAGTTCATTCGTGCTCTATTGCTTAAAAGAAAACTTTACAATTTGACAACATAACATGGTTTTGATTTGGAGCAATCATTCTCTGGTAGCCCTGTGAAGCAAGAGCAAGCTCTATGTTTTAGCTTGGTAATGCTCATCAGTAACTTATGATCTCAAAAAACTCAGTGGGGAAAGAATAACACACATAAAACTTAATCGAACTCGTGCCTGGAAACTATTAAGTAACAGTGTGCAGAAGCAAAAAAAGAGAAGGAAAAAATAAAAATCAGCATTCTCTGGCATGGTCTAAAGAGTAGTTGATACATAACTTTCTAAAAGCAGAAGATTGCACATTTGCACTAAATTTAATAATCCCCAAATTTTAACTTGAAGAACCTAGTTCTAAAATTGATTTACAAACACTCCATCAAAACTAGTAAAACCCTATCACAGATATAGAAACACTAAAAACTAATAAAACCCAAATTTCAATTGCTACTAAATCATGTAATGAACACATGTTACACATTAATTTCAATTAGGGCAAAAAGAAGTAATTACCTGTAAGAGATTGAACTGATGTGATGGTGGTGATGAACTGATGATGCAGTTGGGGCTTGGGTTCAAGGTCGTGGTGGTGGTAGAAGAAAAGAAGAAGAATAGTACCAGAGTACAGAGAAGAGAAGAACTGAAGAAGATGAATTGGTAATGGTTTCTGAGTTCTGACTTTCTGTTCTGTTTTCTCTTCGATTCCCTGTTTCCTGTTTTGTTAAAACGTTTTTGGCGGGTGGGCGGGTCGGGTCGGGTGAGAGGAGCTATCACCCGCACTCGACCCGCCAGAAGTCGGGTGTAAGAAAAATGACCCGCACCCAACCCGTTCATCGACGGGCCGGGTGCGGGTCGGGTTATTTTTGGCGGGTGCGGGTCGGGTGGGCGGGTAGGGTCGGTTTTGTTCAGCCCTAATCATGACCGATGCGTTTTTGAAAATTAAGATATTTTTATCCTACCCAAGTGCTTGATTAAGGTATATGGTATACCTAGCTATCCGTTTATTCAGCTATGTACTTATCATTTTCTTTTTCTGAAAAAACAACAATAATATCGTGATTCAGTTCTTATCCTCTACTACAGTACCGAATTGAGAATTAATGGGAGATTAACAAAGAGATGAAGAAACTAGGAGACTGTAATAAGTGTTTATGCCGAAATTTCCATTGGCATCAACAACCAATGATTTTATGAAAAACAGTAAACAAAAAGATTTTAACTTACAATTTGATACATAAAATCCTCTTTTAAATCAATTAATGAGAAAGATTTTATAATCCATTTATTTATAGATCATAAATCTGATCAAATTACAGTCTTAAATCCATAATCTTTTTGGATATAGAAAATGAATCATGATAGTGGAACTTATAAATCCTATCTTATACAATGTATACATACCTAATGATCTTTTTCCTTTTTCTCTGATTACTCTTCCTTAGCCTTTTCTTCGCTTCAATTTTCCGACCCCTTCTTTGTTGAATGTTCTCTTCTATTTATAGATTATCTAATGGGTCCCTCTTGTCTGATACCCTCTTTCGTTCTCCTTATTATCTTTGGTTCGGGATGATTGTACGGTTGACAGGTCATGCTTTTTGCTTTTTGGTCTGTTACCTTGCATGATTAACACGTACTCTTCGTTCTTTGAGAATCAACTTTGTCCTGATCATATGTGTCAAGCGTGTGATAAAAGTAATTATTGTCTTACTTTCGCGCTCCATATTCATTATTACTCTTACTTTCCCGTTCCTCATTCATCATTACTCCTACTTTCCCGTTCAATAAGCATTTAATGCTATCTGTTTCGATCAGTGTGATATTACTTTCCCGATCTTATGTGTCAAACATGCAGGGATTTAATCAGTCTTTCACATCTGTCCCTTTTCGATCCTTTGATACGGCTTTGATTGTGTACTTCTCATTCTTCTTAGTACCACTGTCTCCTTCGTTAATCGTCTTACACGTGTCGTCCTCCTTTTATTTCCCAACAACTTGCCCCCTTCTTCTTCTTTTTTCAAAAACTTTTAACGGTCGATCCAAGGTTTTGAAAAAAGTAGAAGAACAATTATTACCTTCCGTTTTACCATTATTTCTTTTCACACGTTATAAGAACTTTTCGCAAGCAGTAACTTCTATTATCACGTTTGTGTCAGTTACCTTTTTTTGAGGAAATCAAATCTTTGCCTTGATTAATGCCTTTTCAAATTGTGACGGTTTCTATTCTTCTCTTTAAATACGATGCAGTCTTTTCCACTTCTGTTTTTACCTCTTAAAGTTGCTGCTCTTTATCTTCCTTGAAATTTTTAAATACTTTCGTTCTCCCAACTGTTCAGGAGCTTTTAGCATCAATCACATCTATTTTACCTTTGATCAAGTAATTGCTTATCTTCTTTCTCTAGGTATGTTGAGGATTTTTTTTTCCTCCAGTATCTTACTTTAATATTTAACCATGATTAGCTTTTAACAGATATGATTGAACTGATAATTGTTTTTTGATTTCTATGATTGTTTCTTTACGATCTATGATGATTCCTTCACACATTGATCCTTTGAAATTTGCTTTTCAGATAAAACGTTATGTCTTCCAGAAATCCCAATGTTGTTGGTGATCACCAAGAAACTGGAAGATCTTCAAGAGTTCCTTCTTCTAGATATGCTGTGTCTCGGTCTGTTCGTCATCCAGCTCCTGAGGCTTCTATAGCCGCTAATCCTGCCCCCAGAAATAAGCGGGCTCATGCCACTTATAGTTACCGGTCGATGAACATTGAGGTTTTTAAGAGAAGACATGATCTTGATGGATTTAAAGTCTCATTCTATGACAAAAATACTGACGTACTAACTTTAGGAGCGATGCAAAGCTTTAACTATTCTCCCAATAGTTTACTAATTTCTGCTGGTGCTTTAGAGGTCGGACTTCGTCTCCCATTATATGAAGAAGAAAATCCTTTTCAATATGAAGTTCTTGCAACTCGTGGTGATTCTCCTCATGGAATTGCTCGATCCATTACTCAATACAATGGAAATTGGTGGCGTATCCTTGATGAGTGTAGCCTCTGAAGTGAAGGGAGGACTAATCTTACTTGCTACGTTCCAGATTTTACAGAACGTAACAGTTATACCGTTGAAAATTTTCATACTACATACGGAGATTGTATTACTAACAGGAATTACGTGAAGAAATCAACAATGGAGAAATCATCAGAGAAATTGGACAAACCCTTCAACAGCAGTTCTGATTTCTTCATTTTGTTCTTAATCTTTAGATTTGAAATTTTAAAACAACGATTTGAGAAGTTATCTTCTCAAGCATTTGATTTGAAACTTTCGGTTTGAATTCATTGAGTTTTAAAACAAGTCAGAAAATATACTTCTGAAATCTCATCTCAGTATTTTCTCTTACAGTAGAAAAAAGAAAGTTTCTATGGAAAATCCAATTTACTACCAAGAAAACTAAGGTTTTGGTCTGTGGAAAAAAAAAAATCTTGCCAACAGTAACAGGACCATTGTTTACAAACCCATTTATTCAATTTTGAAAACATCTGGCATCAAAATTTCAACTTGATTTTGGATTTTTTCTCATTAGTTGGATCAACTTTCCTAGATATGTTAATGGCTACAATTTTGATGATTTAATAAACGATTTGAATGAATGTATATGTCTTGAATGGGTATATGATTGCAAGAAAGAAGATTGTTTGGAATTGAAATCACCAACAAACTATTAGTAAGACACCAACAGAAACACTCTTAACGTGTTTGAGAAAAGACCTGAAAGAATAATTCTTCCAAAATGTTTTAAGATTCGAATAATTCAAGATATCCAGCTCATGAACTCAGTCTGTCCACATACCTTACTATGTGAATCACCTCCGTTACACCCCGGATAATGATCTCCTGATGAAGACTGGCTTTGGGTTTGGAAATACATCAACAAAGTGGTCTTCCTCATCAATAACTCAGCTGTACAATCAAGATTTTCCAGCTCTTCTCAATGTGCTAACCTTACAAGAAGAACTTTTCGAGAATTTTTTGCTAGCCAACTAAAGCTGCCAGGTGAATTTGTTGCTACTGATGACTTGATAGTTAAAATGATGACGAAGTGGTGCAATACAATGCAGAAACTTGATGAAGAGATGTCAACTGCTGCTCCTACGAATTTGAAATGGTGAAAAAACTTGGCTGGTGTGATAGATGCTGCTGATGATTTCATCACTTTAATTCCTCATGAAAATTTCGAGTTGCGAGACCTTGAATTCGTTCCTATATACATCTCGACTTTCAATTGCTAAGACCCCTGCTCAAAAGCTTGAGATCCTCTTTAGAGTTGGCTCTTCTCAATTTGACGTGATGCCTGCTAGTGATGACGTCTACTGCCACAAATTTGAAGTGGTGCTACAGATTTGATGACTTGATGATTTGATGTGTCCTTCACTCCCTCTTGGGTGCTGATGGTTTTCAACCATCTCATTTTTAATTCTTTCATTCTGTGTTAGAGGACTACTAAACTCACCGAGTATAGTGCATGCTGCTGTTGAAGTGATGCCTGCTACTAATGACTTCATGAAGTTAAAGTCTACATTCATTGGTGTTACATGAGCTTGCTTTCAACATTATCAATGGAGGTTAGCTCATCACAAATCTTGCTGGACAAAAATGAACTTTGAGAAACACAATTTGCAGGACAAGATTTTTGTAGCAACAGTTCAGTCATACGATGATGTACTGGGGGCAACTGATACAGACCTAATCATGCTAGTCTTGCTAGACCTCCTCCTTCTCATCTCCGGAACAACGGACAATTCTCGTGTTCAACTACAAATTGAGGCTTATGATCAAGAGGGAAACAACCCAATGAAGTAAACAAGAATCAATTAAGGCGTAAGAAGACATCCAGGCGTAGGGGGGATCAAAAGACTTTGAATTACACACAGGAACCAGCACCATGTATTATCACTAATGAATCAGAGGGCCTCCACTCTCTTGCGGAGACTGACCAACCTAGAAGAGCACTTCACGGCATAAATTGTTAGGTCTCCAAGATATGTTGACCAAGCTGCATCATCACCATCCTATGGGTCTCCAAGCGCGAGAAACCAAAGCAATGGTAACTGAACCACAAAGACCAAGCCTGCATTAAGAGCCCACATCAAAGTCAGGATTTGGAGCTAAACTCTTGCCCAGACTTCAAGTGTATGCCTTTTCAGGAACAAATGTCAGGTTGTTACCAAACTAGCAGGGTTGCCATATAAACAAGGGACTTGAAGGGTCTTGCAGGAAGGATTTGAAGCTCATGAGTGACTGAGTGAATTAATAAATTGGAGATACATAGTGGAGCTCGTCTTTTCCCTTTTGGTTGTGTCTTTTTTTTTATTTGGCGTGTGTAGGTGTCCCAGCATTATGTTATGCAGTCAAAAGAAATTAGTGGAGCATAGAAGACCAGCAAATTACAAAAAATTGGGTCTTGACAGGACCTGATATATGTTCAATCCAACTGAGTTGCTGGACCAGCATGGATTGCAGACATCTGACCCCTGTTAAAATGCTGGAAACTCAGTAAAGAAAAGTAAAATTTTACTTGCACTCCACCTACACCAATATTTTGATTACGATTCAATCCACTTTACGGATGTAAGATGCCTTTGCGATGTTGCACAAATCAATCTCGGAGATGACATGAGGACTTGGGTAGCAGATTTCAGTCTTGATTATAATGCCCCAAACTCTCTCTAGCAAAATCGGCTTATCAGGGGACTACAACTAAAGATATCAAACGACAAGACTCTTGCAAAGAGCTAAGTATCCTTTATTTATTTGATTTAAAATTTTCTCTTGGTTTAATTTTTCTTGTTTGTATAAGTCATGAAAAGGACTCTTATTGAAAGGTAAACAGGCTAAAATGCCACCCACCGCAATTATCAGAACGTCTGGCGCAAATAGGCTTTGACGCGTATAAAGAAATTTACGCCCAATGAATAACCTGACATGTGACCCGTTCCGATTGCTACTTTGAATTTGAATTCCTGATGGACTTATATATTTATGCAAGATTCAATAATTGGATGAAAGACAGTTTATTAATCAATTTATCATTTTTGGTTAAAACGCATGGAATGATATTATTACGCCAATGTGCGCTTATGTATAAGTTTTGTAGCAAAATTCTATTTTTGAATGGATCAGGTTCATACTCTTATCGTGACAAGGCCAAGCAAGAAGTAACTGAAGTAATTTCCTTAAGCGTTTTTCTTCAAACAACTCTCAAGAAAAGGGGGCAAGTTGTTGGGGACAAAATGATGTTCTCCCGAAGTGACGTCATCACGTCCCGAAGTGACGTCATCACGTCCCGAAGTGACGTCATCACGTCCCGATCCCGAAGTGACGTCATCACGTCCCGAACCCGAAGTGACGTTATCATCACGTCCAGATCCCGAAGTGACGTCATCACGTCCCGATCCCGAAGTGACGTCATCACGTCCCGATCCCGAAGTGACGTCATCACGTCCCGATCCCGAAGTGACTTCATCATCACGTCCCGATGCCCAACTTGGACCGAAGCGACGTCATCATTTTCCCGAAGCGACGTCATCATTTTCCCGAAGTGACGTCATCAATTCCGAAGTAATGAATCCTCTACGACACATGGCGAGCTTAGAAGAATCTCCGTTGACACATGGCGAAACGTGATGAATCCTCTACGACACATGGCGAGCTTAGAAGAATCTCCATCGACACGTGGCGAACCTTGATGACATGTGGCGAAGGGCTTTTTAATAATTATCATCTATTTTATCCCTATAAATACAATTTTAGAGAGAAGAAGAAGGGGACTTTTTGGCCCGATAGAGGTTTCCTCTGCTTCATTCTCAACTGTAACTCAGAGATGAATAAAAACTCCAACTTTATTTCCCGTGGATGTAGGCTAATCATGGCCGAACCACGTTAAATCCTTTGTGTTAATTTCATTTTTGTCTATATTTTATTATCATTTTTGGTTGTTTTTTACCCATGAGAAATTCGACAGAAACAATAAGAACGTTATTGAAGTTTGTACACACAAAGATGTATAATCTCCCTCTTTTTATTAATATCCTGTGATTAGTTGTGTCATTCATTTGTTGCCTGCTGTCTGTCTGAATTATCTTCCCTAAACTATGTCTGGCTCGTTACTTAATTAATACTAGTAGTATTGGATAAGATGAAACTCTCAGATTTGTCACATGATCAGCATGTGACTACTCTCAGCTCAGGTGAGTCATAAATATTGTGTTTGAAAAACTCTCTTTTCCCGTAAGTGAGTCGACAAGACACACGAGAGCTATGGTGCGGATATTATGTCAAATTTAGTCATCTGTGATATTGATGTGGATCAGTTTTTCTTAAAATTTCAAAGTCCGTGGATATAGTAGAAAATCTATGTTTCTAAGTTTTCAACAAGTTTTTTCAGTCTAGACTACTGCCAATGGTTTCTCGAGATACACAAAAGTCAACAAAATGAACTCACCAATCGTCTATTAGTACGGAAGTAGGACTGAAAGTTTAGGGGCTAAAATAGCAAGAAGATGCGATAGGCTAAATATTTAATTTTAGCGTCGGTTTTAGGATTTTCGAATGGCTGGGGGCACCGGGGTCAGATCCAATGTATAATAAGGGGTGCAGTTGCTATCCATGTCCAACTGGCTTTCAAACCTAATTTTTCTCAATTTTTAAAAATTTAACTTCCAAACCTTTTTTTTACTTAGTTGCTATCCCTGCTTCTCCATTTCTGACTTTGTCCCCGGGGGCACCCCTAGTTCCGTCAGTCTTCATCTTGGAAATGGGCGACAAAAACTAGTTAAACATTTCGAACTTTTTTTTTTATTTGGCGGATTTTATTAAATTGGTTGTAGGTCTATTTAGTTTATAAATTTTGGCAGAAGATCGTGGAGGAGCCTACAATGGCCACGTAAAATACCTAGAGAAAACATGATACATTACCTAGGAAAGCATGATACATCTGTTTTTCTGGTAAATCAGGATGGGCTTCCTTCATTCTTTTTTCTTCAGCTTGATAAGGCAAAGGGAAACGAGAGTAGTAAGACTTGATAGGAAAGAAGAAGTAGGATGGCACGTGAAGACCCACTTGATCAGTTAGAGAGATATTGAGAAGAAAGGTTTTCTTTTATCCTAAAAATGCCTTTCCACAACTCTGTCATCAACTCTCGCCTATGCAAAGCCATGTCTGGTTGTTACTACTTTAGAGCCATCTGTCAAGGTAATAGTGGCTTCTCCTGTCTAGTACACCCGCAAATCTTTCTCCTTTCATTCATACTTTCATAGTGTGGGTAAGAAGTAGGAAATGGACTCTCGTTAAGGATGGTTGGATCTCTTAAGTTCTCCCACCTCCTTTATGATACAACAAAATGTGGACTTGTTATCGTGGACTACTATTGGATCGATAGAGCCGAGCCATAACAAGAAAAAGAATCTATATCGGCATTCGACAGCCGCGTACGCTCACACCACGCCATGCCTTCTTCTGTGTACATTAGCTAAGCCCCAAAGCCGGTTTGCTTCTACCGGGAATGGATGGATCTGTTAATGGGCTTATCCTGGCTACGAGAGCCTAGTATAAAGCCTAAAGCAGTGTCTTTCAGCCTTCTTCTCTTTTTCTTTGGCTCATCATTCTTCAGAGTGCAGTCAGATTCTTGAATCTTTACTCCATTTAATACAAAACAAGGGTAAGATCACACAACATACAAATGTACACGTTTTATGCCCTGTTCTAAGAAGAGACGGTACTACCTTAGAGCATCCACAGTGGGCTGCAGATTTGGCAAATATAGCCAATTTCAATCACAATACAATCGACATGATGGCATATTTGGCAAGTAGTATGAATTGGCTGAGCTTCCTGTGAAATAACTCACAGTATTTCCCATGAAGTACAGAGGATCATAATGCAGGCTTAGTGATACCATTAATCATAACGGAACAGGCTTTCCAAAAATCAAATGGTAGTAAGTCTATTTTTATCAATACAAAGGAAATTACCAAGTTTAAAGTTTAAAGTCTTGGCTCATTTAAGAGAAGATACAGAATTCATATACCACAAGGCATGACTTGGACAAAAGTTGTGGCTAACAGAATAACAAATCAAACAAATGCTTGGTTCAGAGGTGTGATAGTCATCAATCTTTGTCACCGAGGAACTGCAAAATCTAAGGAGAGCAGGAA
The DNA here is from genome assembly GCA_023531435.1 of Papaver californicum. Classification (NCBI taxonomy): domain Eukaryota; kingdom Viridiplantae; phylum Streptophyta; class Magnoliopsida; order Ranunculales; family Papaveraceae; genus Papaver; species Papaver californicum. The sequence goes on along the minus strand of JAJJMC010024047.1, from coordinate 805,684 downwards.
GATTATCAGTAGCCGCAAAGGTCAAGACCGCACCTTAATCAGATTTACAACAGATCTAAGGAATTGATGATAAATTACCCTGGACACTAACAAAGAACAAGCCAAATAAGCATAAGCATATTAAGACAATGTAACAGGCAATAGGAAAATGTAAATAGATTTAACAAAGTCTAGTTAAACACGCATTACTAATGCCAATTATCTGCTTTTAAATGAAATGAACTTTATCTGGATTCAGAGAGAAACACAGTGTTTGACATTGATGTGATCAACCGGACAACCTGTTGCTAGCTCATGTGCCGTTAAAAAAAAAGCCTCCTCTGGTTAAAAATGGACTCATAACCCAAAAACATTAGCCCTGTTTTAATCACACTAAACCAGAAACTATAGTTATGTCTGTAAATGAGGATGCTTTGAGATAATTAGTGCTTCTCTAATTCATGTGGTTCTACCATACTGAGTCAAATAGGCTAATCCTAGGAACAAAGTTGGGGAAGATTACAAGGCAAACCCCTAAGAAAGAAAAAGGTGAAATGATACAGTATCCCTAATCCATACACCCACAGAGCATATATTCAGATATCCTATCATTTGCTCTTGATTACCTAGATTCATAAACCTACCGGAGCTCCATTCTGCATGCAGATTAATCATCCCATCCAGGACATTGACTGTATAAAGCACAGGGAACATTGGGCAAAACATGATAAATAGTCTCAGAAGCTGCAGTTAGCAGCATCCACACTTCCATTTAGGCCAATACCCATCCTGTATAAGCCGAGTGACACCAAATTGAGATAATCCAAGCAAACGACACGCTATCGTTAGGTCTTTTCAAATGTCTGTACCACACCACTACCAGCTCATATAACAAGACTCTCCGCTGCTAAAACTCAACACAACAATGACCTACAAAGTAAACACCGAAACAGGGACACTAAACACCAGTTTGACCTTAGTATTTAGCTACAAATAATTTTTAGTCACCCAGTTTAGAACAAATCATAGAATTATGAACTTGTAACAAAAACAGTAATGACATACAAGAGTATATATTATCGAGACTATATATGCGAACAATCATTCAATTTCCAGATTTTTTTTTCAAAAATCTACTTCCAAGTAACATCAAATAATCAAAATTTGAACTTAGCAGTCATAACTCAGTGGCGATGTTTAGCATTTTAGCTGCTTTATACAATTTTCACAATTTCTAAGCTTGGAAAAAAGAGAGAAAAATTCAGTGCGTACAATATAGCCTTGTTTTTAACTTTTAACGTACCATGAGTCCTTCGTCACAATGGTAATGAAAGCCCTATACGATTCAATAGAAACATAGGTCAGACACTAGTACGATTACACATTGATTTTCGAACACACCAAGTGATATCACAAACTCATTTCAACAACCAAAGTCAGAAATTAAGACATAGCGTTCAATGATTTTGCATTTTTAATAGGCTAATGAATTGAATTAAAGCAATGCAAAGTAGTTACCTTGAGACATCCAACTCCAGCAACTAGAGTCAACAGCAATACTCGATTTGAGACGAGAATTAGCAATTGCATTGTGAAGAGGCATCATTGATTCAACACTTGCCAGGGCCACCGCAAATCTGAAAAAAAAAAGAATTTACTTAGCCTAATAAAATCAAAAAGTAGCAGATTGACTACAAAATTGTAGAAGAAATAAGTAATGAGGTTTTACCTAGAAGTGCGAGGAAGAGAGGTTGTTGGAAGAGGGAATGGAGAAGACAAAGGTTTTGAAGTTAGGTTTTGGTTCCGTAACGCAGCCATGGATCTCATCCCTGACCTCGCAGCTGATCTACAAAACGTAGCCATTTTTTCCTTCTTTTCTGTAAGAACTGAAAAAACTTGAACCCTGTATTGTTACCACCACAATTCTCGAGTACTTCCGTTGAATCAACACGGAGATCTTATACCGATTTAAAACCCGGCTCGCTCGATCGGGATTGGCATGGATATTTTAGTTGGGCCTTTTTTTTATTAGTGTTGGGCTTCATAAATAATTTTGTAGACAGACGCTGAAGTGGTGATGTCATATACTAGGTGTAAAGAACAAATGGCAGCTCATCAACGCAGATGTCGAGGCAAGACCCTGACCATCCAATACTACTGACTACACAGAGTAGGTCCATGACTGCAAAGATCGAGAGAGATTTTATTGGATTTGCGACGAACGGTTATTGATGCAACAACTATCGCATAGATCAACGGATATTACTTATTAACCATTTGGGTTTGAGTTTTGCTCGACCTAATTTGGCGGCGCTAATTAAAAAAACTTATAACTAATTAATTTCATCACCCTTTAATGAGAGAAGAGAATTTCCTTGCCGATTTAGTTGTAGAAGGTTGGTTGATGCATTTTACTCAATGGATCAGTCAAAAACAAAGAAAAAAGAGTAAGAATATAAACAAAATCATGGCTGTTTTCTACCACTGATACACCAATGCTGAAATACGTAGTCTATAGACTGTAACGTTGACTGATCGAATCAAATGTACGTATACCTGCTAATTCATTAAATATTTTAATACTTTTGTAGTATGAATATAAGAGGTCAAGAATCAAGATGTTCACCTGCCAAAAGATTATGACCCATATTCATTTTGAAGGTAAACTCACGGTGGCTGTGGACGAGGAAGAGAGGAAAATTTATATACACTGTATGTCTTAATTTAATAGACCCAATTATTAACAATAAATGATAGTAATATGAAACCTTAAAACACACAAAGCCAACCAATGAGATATATTGCGTGTAAATTTAGTGTTAATGAATGAAAAACCATATATCTTGTACGTTATCAGTCAATCAATAAATTTTTTAAAAGTATTATTTTTATTTTAGAAAAAGAGTTACTATTACTTTTTTAAATTAATTTATTTTTAAATTAAAATAAAAATATAATAGTAATATCTTTTAAAACGAGAGAGTACTACTTATGATATTTTTTTCGAATAAATATCACGTGGTGTCCCTCCTCTGTAGCTAATGGCTATGCTGTGGTTAATATTTTCATGTGTCCACTAATATTTTGATTTGAAGGTAAAATGGACGAAGGGACAAGAGAGCTGTCAACACAGGTCCCCATAAGAAACAGAGGAGGCTCAGAACAGAGATGAGGAGGGTCGGATCGAGTACTACTTCTTAAAAATTCAAAATCATAGCTTCTAAATCACAACTTCACCCTCTACTTGAGTTAATTGTCAGTGCCTTTGTGGTTAAACCTTACTTTAACTATGGTTTATATTGTTCCTGAAAAGAGTACTTCTGGTTTTACTTTTCTCTTTTTTGTCTTTCCTTTCAGACCTTTTTCAATTATTTCTGCTTAAAACTCTTCATACAGAAAGGAGAAGAAGAAGAAGACTCAAAAGAAGAAGACAACAAACAAAAAGTTATAAAAACAGCTTGATTTTAATGGCTACCAGCTACTGCAGATATGGATATTGGTGATTAAATACTTTTATTGAATAAGAAATAGTTCCTGTATCCAGGAAACAGGAAGAAATTTTTAGTATGCTTTCAGGTGTGTTCTTAAAATTACTTTCTAGATTCTATTTGAAAATAAACAAGGAAGAATATTGATTAGAGAATCATTTTCTATTTGATCAACTACAGCTTTCTTTCAGAGAAGAGATGGGAAAGAAAAAAAGGAGCGAGAGAGATTTACAAGAAGTAATAGAACAAACTGCAGGAGCAGTAGTAGTAGCTTTAGAAGCAGAAAGTAGAGAAATTACTCATCAACAACCTCCCAGAAAGCGAGGGAGACCTCGCAAAATCATCCAAAACAGTCTAGTAATCAAGGAAAGAGGTAGTAAAGAAGAAGATGATGATGATGAAGATGAAGAAGAGGAGAAGACAGAGTTACTTGAGACTAAGAAGAAGCAGAAAGGAATAGTAAGAGAATCTTCAAAGACATCGCTGTCAACATCAGAAGGAGGAGGTGAAGCTGAGCAAAAGCAACAAGGAGAAGAAGAAGAACAAGAAGAGAAGCCAATAGTGGAGATGATGGTAAAGAAGAGCAGGGGGAGGAGGAGAAAAGGCCAACCGCGTAAGAGCTCTATTTAAATTTACAAAATAAATAAAAAAAATATATTCGAAAGAAAAGAAACCTAATGAAAAAATTTTCTAAGTTTTATTTGGACAACAAAAATCATACCAAACATTAAGAATTTAAACTTATCCATCAATCACTTTTTGTATTCGATATTTCGAAATTTTTTTCTTACTTTTCTTGCATGAGACTATTGTGTTTGAGAATGTGATATTATTAGCGTTTGACTCCCCTCCTCCTCATCATCAAATAGACCAAATCCAGTGAATGAATGATTTTATTGTCTTTCTCTCTAATTTCTTATTCTTATGCAGTTCTTCTTCTTCTATTCAAGTGTTATTAATCAATCCATTATTACTGTCTCATGAAGGATTTTAAGGTAGCTTAGAACAGATAAGTATCTAGGGCTCTATTGATTTGAGAATCATCACAATCAACCAAAACCGTAGAACAGGAGGAACGGAGAACAAGTGGAAGGAGACAAAGTCAATAAAGGGAAATAATTTTTTTTTTCTTTTTAAAATAATTAATTCGCATTTTTCTTGGCACATAAAAATGAAACATTCTTGGGCATGATTTTAACGGGGCTTCTTTTATCTATTTCTGTTGGTTAGCCAACATATGGTTAAGACCCACATGTTTGGCACAAAAGTAATTGTGGGCCATCACATCCTTACACTAAATACCTCTCTCCCTTCTTCACAGATTGGCAACCATAAAGGTAATAAAAATGGGTGCCTTTATCCATTTTTGATAAGATCCCACTGTGCCGGCATCAATGCTTAACAATGTGGTAGATTAGTAAGATTAGACGCCTAGGAGGGTGTTTGGAGTTGGATAGCACATAAAAAGTAGTCCTTTTTTGTTTTAGTTTAAGTCGGAAAATCTTAAGGTAGATGGGAATCAAATTTCATGAACTCTAAAAGTAAAAACAGTAGTATGTTTTTTGTACAGTAAAAAAAAAAACTTTGCTTATAAATGGGTGTCCCGATATCAAAAATAGAAGAAACAAAAATTGATCCCAAGAGTCGAAAGTAAAAACTTTTGGTTTCTACTTCTAGAAACCAATATGAAATTATATACAGAAACTATATACACAATTTAATTGTGACTCCTTTACTTCTGGAATTATATACACAAACTAATTATATACAAAAACAACTTCTTAAGTGGTATTCAAACAGGTTATCTATAAATTTTTTATCTGAATTCGGTTATCAATTAATATGCGATCTCGATCCCTAAGAGCTTCCACGGTCATGAGTGGGGTAAAGAGTAAAACCAAAGAGTAAAAACCAATTTTTTTGTTTATACTCCGCCTCAAACGCAACGGTGGGAGGCTAAATTTTGATCAGGTGGAATCATAATTTACGCTTGGCGTTGGGCACATATACAAGGATACGTCTGTTGGTTGGGTATTGGATGGGCGTATGCTTAATGGAACGCCTGGTTGGGACGGACGCTGGATGGACGCTCGGTGGGAGACGCAGCCAAGAACAACGCCTGATTGGCTAGACGCACGCGTAACATCACGCCCAATGGACATGCATAAGTTTAGATGAACGCTTGATGGGGCGTTAGCTTATTAATGTGCCTGCTTACTTCTTCTGTGGGGCGTAAGGCTATGAATACGCCTGGTTAAAGGTTTGGTCTGTGTGGAATAAGCATGTGCCTCATGCGGTAGACGTTCCACCAGACATACACCCGTGTTATCAAGCAGTATCCTACACTAACACCTGGAGGTGAAACACTTATCTAGTTCGACGCATGTGTGAAGAAACGGTTGTGTAGGATTACGCGTGTTATATCATCAGGCGGAGGCTTCAGTTCTTCTCTTCTTCGCTTCCGCCTACCACTTCAAATCAACTGAACCCTCCTCTCCTCTTCTCAACTCTCTTTTCCGATTGAAAAGCGGTATCAAAACCCTAGCAACAAAGAAACGAAGTTTATCAAGTTAGATTTATCTCAATACAAAGTACAAAACTCAAACTATTTATATGATTTTAATGGATTTTATAGTTTTAAATTATGATTTATTGTAATGTTTTGTTAATTAAATATATATATATATATGTTTAAAGATTAAACATATGATTATGAAACAGATATATTAGTTTTTACAAATTGTAACTTTGCAATTGGGTTTAATTTTAGGGTTTTGGAAGTTATAAATTGGGTTTAAAAAAATGATTTGAATTTAGAATTGATTAAGTTCTGGATTAATTTGAGTTGGGTTGTGGTTAATTTTAGGTTTTTAATTAATTGATTTGTTATGAATGTTTAACGAATTTTAGAATTATGAATGTTTATGTTACTTTCTAATGAATGTTTATAGAATTAGGGAATTATGATGAATTTTTGTAGATTTGGTAGTTGATTAGTGAAATATTTTATGAATCATGAATTTTGTATTTTGGATGATTTATGAATGTTTGTACATTTGATTATCTAATTAAAGGATTACTCTTTTAATGATGCAATTTGTATTTATTTTTGCCATATGAATGTTTGGAGAGTTGATTATTTGTTTAGAGGATTACTTTTTTAATGACGAAATTTGTATTTTTGTGGATTTATGGATTAATGTAGAGTTTTATATTTGTGCATTGTGCATATTACTCTTAATTTTGAAACTTGTATGTACCGTTTGCACAAATGTTGAGCAATGTCACGACGAGAATCGTAGGTAGAAAAAAGAGGAACAAGAAAGCTAAAACTGTTGAGGATCCAAAAGTAAAACCTACTACTGAAGATATGGTATTTATTCCCGGGTTAGCGAACTACAATATCGTGGAAGATGCTCAGAGTCACGCTTCGACAAATACTACATATTCAACCGATTCAAAATTCAAGTATTTACATCGTGGTTCCCTCAAATCGGTCATTCAGACCTATACAAGTATTATAAAACACAACCCTAGGGTTAAATACATTATTGAAAAGGCAAGATGGGACCGTTTATTGACCATGGATGTAGTAGATTCGTCACATGCATTGATTGACTATCTTGTTGAGCGTTTTTGGGATACAACGAACACTTTTCACTTCTCCTTTTGTGAGATCGGGTTCACACCGCTTGATTGGGTCATGTTGACAGGATTAAGTATTGGTGTTGATAGTGATATTCCGTATGACCTGGCCAAGTACCAATTTGAATATGTTCTGGGCATATTTTTTCAGAAATTAAAGATAGTGAAGTTTGTAAAAGAGAACATATCCCCGTGCAGTGGGTTTCAGATGCAATTACAGTTGCATTTTTGAGCACATATTTTGATCTAGGAACGTTGCTTGCGGCTAACGATGATAGCATACTTGCTGAGAGAGTGGCCAGAGCATTTTGTATGTATGTTTTGAGACAATTTTTCTATACCAAAAACTATATTGATGCTGGATGGTTAGCTGCTTTTGAGGATCTTAATGCAGTTAGAAATTATGACTGGAGTGGTGGTACTTTTTACGAAATTGTATTCGGGACTCTGCGCATCTGGCAGGGGACAGAAGTCACTAGCTGGACCCTTCCAAATATTAGAGGTATATTTCTTAATTCTATTTATACTTCCTTTAAATGTTTATTTGTTGGTAATTTATTTATTTGGTTGGTTGTCTTGACGGAGTAGTTTTGGGGGTACGAATATATGGGTATATGTCGACCAAAGAACCCAACGAGTGATAGTGAAGCAGTGTGGCCTAGAATTTCTCGGTGGAAGGGTACAAGAAAGAAGAGTATTGATATTGTTCGCTCTAGGACTTGTCTTAATCAGCTGACTGTAGACGATGTGACCTGGCGACCGTGGGATTCCGCCATCTTAGTCCTTAACACTGATGTTGGACGGAAAACATCGGAGCTCTCAGAAAAAAGGGTTATATTTTCTTGACTAGGCACTGTGATTTGATAATTTATTTTGATAGCACCGTTCTTTATTTTCTTGTATTTTTGGCTAGTTATTTTCTTTATTTTTTGATAGTTATTTTCTTTGCACAACATAATGTCTACCTCGGAGAACAATGTTGGAGGAAAAACCATTATAATTTTGTTCCCAGGAACCCACCTACTCGTATTGCCAACCTCAACAATGACGAAGCAAATCAGCTGAGGGAAAGTGATTTAGTCGATGCAACGGAATTAGTGCATGTTGTTATGTATGATTTGTATATTGAGTATTGACTATATGTAACTAACTTGCAGAAATATACCACCAAAGTCAATTGGAAGGTCGAAATATACGGGTATGATAGTGACCGTATTAAACACAACATTGAAGAACTTGATGAACATGTACCCATTCCGCCTCAACAACAATTATCATACGTAAGTATACCACAAACCTTATTTATTTTAAATACATAAAAATATGTGAGAATGTGATTTAGTTTTTTCCATAACATGTTGAAACTTATGGTCTGGTTCAACCATATGCCGATTTTACGCAAGAGTTTCATAAGTTTACATTAAATGAACGAAAGAGAGGATGAAGTTTATCATGGCAAAAGATGAAGAAATACGGGAATACAAAATCACAACAACAATTTGGAGTTACAGCTGGCCCATTTTCGTACGCAACAACCACCCCTTGGATTTGGTACTTTTTCTCAAACTATGCCACCACAAATGTGGAATATAATGGCTCAGGGATCATCATCAACAATTCCATCAGTTAATTACACATCGAGAACATATTTGCCTCTTTTTATGCCACCGCGATCGGCGCCTGGGAATCAAGATACGATGACTAGTCTTTCATTTGCATTGTATTGTCATTTGAACAAATATTTATTATCTTTGATTTATCTTTTATCTGATTGGACTTTTCATTTCAAAAGACTTTTCGTATCTTAGCTTTGTCATATACCTACTTTGTATTGTCATCTCAAAAGAAATAATCTTTGCTTTGTGTTTTATATCTGCTTTGTATTGTCATTTCAAAAAAGATATTTAATTTTTGCTTTGTCTTTTTTATCTGTTTGGTCTTGTCATCTCAACTGACACTTCTTATGTTTGATGCGTTTATTCACCCTACTTGCCTCAAATAAGTTAATTTTTAAAATACCAAGAGTGTGTAGTTATATCAACACTCAAAGACTTATCTTAATATGCCTATAAATTGAACACTCGATTCTCCAATTATACAAACCAAAACTGCAAACATCAACAACCAATGGCATACTATGAGATAACACTGACTATTATGCTTCTTGTTATTCTCTTCCCCATTCTTCTTCTTCTTCTTATTCTTCTTCTTCTTCTGGTGATGATGATATAATAGTTTGTACTCATCAGACGAAGATTTAGTTACATTGAGCCAAAATAACCAAGCAGTCATTTTAGGATTGATCGTTCCAAGTATGAACTGGCCTCATACTCGTATCCAAATACCAATAGAACGTGAGGCCGATGCAATACTTCTCCGGAAAGATTACTTTTTCAGAAACCCTACGTTTCCACCTAATGTATTTCGTAGAAGATTTAAAATGCAGCGAGAATTGTTTAACCGTATATTGGGAGATGTCGTAGCTATAAATAATTATTTTGTTAAAAAAAGATGCTTGTGGCGTTCCTGGATTAACCCTTCATTAGAAAGTTACAGCAAGAATATGAATTTGTGGCCGATGCAATAGATGAGTACTTACACATTGGAGAAACATTGTTTTGGAAACAACTCGTAGGTTTTGTAAGACGATTGTGCATTTGTATGATAAAAAATATTTGCGCACACCAACTGAGCGTGATATTGAATTGTTGCTTAAGGAGAACAAATATAGGGGATGTTGGTCAGTGTAGATTGAATGCATTGAAAATGGGATAAATGTCAATCGGCGGAATCAGGGGCTTACACTGCGTACAAAGGGAGTGAAAGTATTGTGTTGGAGGTAGTGGTGTCATATGATATCTGGCTTTGGCATACATTTTTTGGTATGCCCGGTTCATAAAAAGATATTAATATGATGAACCATCCTTATATTTTTAAAAAACTTATCAACGGGAAATCACCACCAGTGAACTTTGTGATAAACGAACATCCATATGATATGGGATATTATCTTGGTGATGGCATATACCCAGAGATTGCTAGTATTGTGATGTCTATTAAATATCCAGATTCCAAGAAAAATAAAAAAATTCAGCAATGCAAGAGGGTTTCCGAAAAGATATAGAGCGAGGCTTTGGTGTACTGCAAAATCAATTTGCCATCGTCAAGCAACCTGCAAGAATGTGAAATCCAGACGTACTTGCATATATCATGAAAACTGTTATTATTTTACATAATATGATAGTGGAGGATGAGCGTCTACCCGGTGATTGGCCACATGAATATGATCAATGCCGCAACCATGCACCGGTAAATATATCGGGACAACATAGTGCTGAACTTTCGAGAATGAGAGTGGAGCAACGCCGACGTGCAGTACACAACAAAGATACGCATATTCGTTTACGAAATGACTTGATCGAACACTTGTGATCAGATTTTGGAGATGAATAATATTTTCGAAACCATGCGGATAAGTTTTGTGGGTATATCTCTTGTGAACCCTCCCGAGACACCACTTGGCCGCTAGGGGCACCTAGGGGTTTAAAGGTTTGATGCACATGCTAAGTGCAGACGCGATGCCTACGAAAGTGAGTTTAGGATTACTTTTTAGCTCTTATATTATCAATATGCTTACTATGTTGTAATGAATAAATTAAAGAAAGTATCATAAATAACCAATATCACTTATTCAGAACAACAATACATCACTAGACGTTAAGATATCTCATTTTCGCAGGAGTCGCGGTTGCACTTAACACGTGCAACAAGCCTTTAAACCATTAGACGGCCCCAATGGATGAGTTATGTCTCGTGAGGGTTTACAAAGAGATATACTCATAAAAACTATAATCAAAACTTCAACGAGTGGTACGACGCCCTGGATGATGATCTAAACATTTTCGAAGAACAATCAACACAAAAGGGTTGTATTTTTCCATCACCCTTAGGATCTCGAAATGAGGTTGGTACCTGAAATCTGAACCTTTCCATCTTCTTCATTCCTCTAGAGATCTCTCAACAACTTCGTCATCAGTTTCATTCCTAATTCTTCTTTCATTCACCTTAGCGGTTAAAGTTGAAAATTCTAGTATTGCACTTCCTATTTCCTGAAATCGACAAAAAATGCATGTTCTGTTTCGGTTATTGGGGTTACCGGTTTCATTACAAAAATTAGCATGGATACGTGATAACCATTCCATGCTCATTGAACCATTCATCCGACGTTCATGACCCCTTGCTGGATAATATAGTACTAAGTTTCGACAAAGAGATAAATCTTCCTCTATAGTAAAATTATCAAATTAATACTAAAATTATGGTAAGACATAATTCTAAAACGGAAAGATAAAAATAATCTTTCAATTAGGTTATTTGAAGTGTGGAAGGTGTGGTTTCGAAATGGGAACGAATGAGTATATATATGGCCTTTTTTGAATGGAAATAATTCTTCAAATTTCAATAAAAGATTAAAACATGATATAAAAAGAAGTGACGTCTCTGTTTTGTTCCAGCCTAGTGGGTAATTAATAACAGTCTATTCAATGAATGCCTACAAAGACTGTGGACGCCTAATTACGAAAGGTGTTTGGTCCGCGTGCAACGACTAAAGATATAGAAAGAAGTGACGAGTCTCTTTTTTTCGAAACTGGTGGGTCCATAATAGAATTTTATTCAGTGGAATCCAGTCTTAATTATTTACTTTGTCAATCTTAAAAATTTAAACAATCTCACTTATCTACTCATGTAGGAGACGAGTAGATGATAAACACATTTTGGTGTCTAATTTGTTCATAATTCTCTATATTGTTAGTGCTACATTTTGTATTTATTGTGTCATTTTATATGCTTGTATGTATTTTTGGGAAATAAACATTTGTGGAAAAATCGGCTCAAAAAGTGATAAAAGCACCCCCAAGAAGAATTACTAACGGCACCCAAGGTGAATTGCTAAAGGCACCCAACCATGGGATAGGGGAACCCCTTTCATTTTCAAATTCCGGAACTTGCGGGAGAAGATATATTTGACACGTGAATACTGAGTTTTTCAAACTCGTTTTTTTTTTTTGATTTAAGGAGGTTCGAAGCTTGTCAAATTAAAACAGAAACAACTAGGGACCAAGACACGTCAATCAGAGCCTATCTTGCCGAGAAAAATGAATGGAAAACTCGAGTTGTACCGGAAAAAGGAGTTTTCCCTGATTTTGGATTAACACGAGTTTGAGGCTGTTTTGGAGAGATTTTTGGATCCTTATCAGTTGATGAAAGCCTATTAGGGTTTACTAGACCTATATAAATGGAAGAGATCGAAGAAGAAAGAAAAGGGGAAGGGGGGGGGGGGGGGGGCCTGGGCCGAAAATTGGAGAAAGGAATTCTCTTAAAGATTCCTTGCTCCTGTGATATAGAAAAATGTTGTATCAAGTCACAAAAGAGGTTAGGAAGGTTGGGTCGAGCTCAGGAAGCTAAACAGAGCAAATAAAATCAATTCAGGAAAATTCTCTGCTGCTGCTGCTGAAGAACACGAAGAACAAAAGAATAGGCGACAGTTTCTTCAACCACCTTGTCACGGTTCCTTCATCCACTTTGCAACGTTTATCCTAAACTTGAACTGTAACAGTTAATCTGTAACGCGTGGAAACGTTGAAGATTTCCTGTTTCATTATTTTTAGTTTCTTTTCTTCTTCTCACGAACTTTTGAGCCATGTACCAATATTTTGAGCGTGTTTTGAGCATGATGAGCTAAACCCCACCACTGCGACAATGGAGGAAGCCATGTTTCATGAATGAATTGTAACTATTTTTGATTCTTAATGACTTTTGCATTGATTTTTAATTGATTTATGATTTTTCTTAATTAGTTGCGATTCTGTTTGATGGTGTATGCTGGGACTTAAGAGATTTTGATGTACCATGCTTGTGATTTACAATTAATGTTTTAGAAATCTACTTTTGGCAAAGAAATAGAGTCAATAAAAGAGCTATAAGTGTTAAAGAATCATTGTAGAAATCATTCATAAGTGATTTTGGTGGAATCCTGAGTTCCAGTTCTTCCTAATATTGTTAAAGTCTTTTACTTATTTTTATAGCTTAATTCAGAATTAGGTCTAAGACGAACCTTCACAAGTCTCAGTGAACGAACATATTTTTACCACTATTCTGAAACGATCAGTAGATAGGTTAATATTTTCAGTGTCTAGTCTTTTATTGTGTTGATGTTAATGCGAAAAAAGATTTGTTGGTTTAAGTTTTCATATGACTTACTTAATTACTCAAAATTTAAAGTTTTCATTAATTCAAACAACAGGTACATTGGAAGTTCATTAACATTTAAAATAACAATATTAATTCAAAACTAAACTGGAAATTTTAACCTCTTAATACAATTCATAGAAATTTAAATATAAATCCTAAAAGTAGAAACTAAAACTGCCAATCCATTAATAATCATAATAATTAAGGTTTCAGCTAATCCGAGAACGCTTTAAGCTTGAATTCTCATTCTCTGCAAAATGTCTGTCTTTCTAAGTTCGATGTAATCTTTTGTTACGACATCCAACCCGGTGACATTCATCATCATCATGCGAAACTCGTCGTCTGCCTCTTTCTGTGCGTCAAGTTTTTCTTTCCTAACTTGTTTTGCCATAAACTTTGCCGAATACTCAACTAGTTTTGCTATAAACTCGGATTCTCTCTACGACATCTTCATTTTTGTTTGTTCTCTGTAATTTGTATTGAAGTTTTGTTGCTCTTAAATAATTATTTCCATCATTTCCTGTTGGTCACTGGATTTTGCTCTCCCTGTTTTCTTCAGTCGTTTCGCCTTTTTTTTTTCCCATATGATGGTTATATGTGTTAGGTATATCTTCTATTTCTTCATCGCCACTGGAATGGTCTTGACTTGTTTCCTGTCTTTCCCGGTCTTCCTCTCCATTCTCAGAATCTTCTTCAGCTTGTGATAAATCGAAAAAAATTGTCGATCGTCGTAAATATTTGATATTTTCTAACATAATTGCGTAGCACTCTTCATACTTAATTTTTTTTGCCACCATTAGCTTCCTTGAAAAGCTTCCTTCAATCTGTTATTGTTTTAAAAAAAGTTTAGTGGACGATATACAACTCAAAATAATTATGTACGTCACAAAAATTAAACGGGTACTTACCTTTGTTTTGGGGGCCCATCCAGTATGGTGTTCACGTTCCACTTCCGCCTCTTTTGCAGATTAATGCGCCACATCTTTACTTATTCCCTGAAATCGTTTCTGAATGGAGATCCAAGTACACTCCGACATTGTAGGTATGGCTTCTTTCATTCCAACTAAAATGCGAGACCATAATTTTTCTTCTGATTGATCGGATCCAACACTAGAATCTTGAGATATTGATAAATGAATTCTACACATCGTTACATCTTCAAATGTAGAAATTTTTTGGGGCCCCATCCAGTATGGTGTTCACGTTCCACTTCCGCCTCTTTTGCAGATTAATGCGCCACATCTTTACTTATTCCCTGAAATCGTTTCTGAATGGAGATCCAAGTACACTCCGTTATTGTAGGTATGGCTTCTTTCATTCCAACTAAAATGCGAGACCATAATTTTTCTTCTGATTGATCGGATCCAACACTAGAATCTTGAGATATTGATAAATAAATTCTACACAACGTTACATCTTCAAATGTAGAAAAATTTGGACCTCATGGTTTTGGTGCCATAATTCTAACTGGTTTGAAAGAAAAAATATAGAATTTAAGGAATTTTTTCTTGTATACAAAAAAATGAAATGGGTTAGTAGTAGATGAAATGCTCAACCAATTCACATATATATAAATAATACAAAAAGATAGTCGTTATAACGGTAAGAAACGTTAATGTACACCACCTCCCCATACACATAGGCGTGCGTTTAGTGAACACCCATACCCAGGCGTGCGTTTAGTTAGCGCCAATGGGGCGTAAATTTCGTCAACGCCGCAGCAAACACACGTGAAGTGTACGTCCAATGGGGCATGCGTTTATGTGAACGCCTACGTCGGGTGTAAATTTCATTAACGCCTACGTCGGGTGTAAATTTCATTAACGTTGAGCACCAAGTGCACGCGAAGTGTGCGTCCAGTGGGGCGTGCACTTATGTGAACGCCTACACAGGCGTTACTTTGAGTTGCGTCTGATTCATGAGACGCACTACTACCTTCACGCCTGGAACGAGACGCATGCAAACTTCATGCCTGTCACGAAACACACTTCTACTTTCACGTTCCACCAAATTCGACCAGCTATCGGATCATTTTTGATCCCAAACAGTAAAAAATCTAGACTATAACCCAAATATACTCCTCCCACTGTAATTATAGTTTTAGGCCGACCAAAGAATATATTTGGATTTGGTCCAGGTTTTACTAGATGTTGCCTGGTAGGGCCGATAGTAGTACACTGTGTGGGACGGAGTCAGGGCCATTCATTTTTCGGCGTCCGGCTCCTATAAGTTTCTGGGTGTGATAAAAGAACTTGGGATCGTCGATCTCTTCCTTCAAGATTGGGATAAGTCGATGTCGGTCGATGATGTGCTTCCTGATGTCGAATTCCAAAAACCAGCAAGAGGTTCCGGAGGATCTCGACTGAACAGGAGAGGTTAACCACTCTTCTTTGATCCGTCTTAGGGCCGAGTGGCAGCCCCGACCCGAGCGGAAGTGCGATGTGTCTGGAAACTCGGAATCGTAAATGGATTCGGGTACCATTCTGATCGCCTCTTTCATGATCTTTTCTATAGGTAGAACTACTGTGAGCGGTCTAAACTTCGACCCTGATTTCTTTCTTCATATTGTAAAAGGGCAACAGCTACCTCTATTGAAAGATCAGCTCCTGCCGTCGTTTCAGTGACTCATACACCCGTGGATGCTCTAAGAGCCCCGGCAGACAAAAAAAAAGTAAATCATAAACAAGCAAAGTACCCATTTGTCTATACTGGCTGGCGACCTTGCATAGTGTATACCAGCCAACAGTATAAGGAGAGAGATTAAATGCTGGATAATTGAGGGTCCCATTTTCACTATGGAAACGACCAAGAGATCCTACCTATGCAAATCAAATCTCTTCCCTTAACCCTAGAAGGGTCTAGTAGATGTAGACATTTCATCTAGAAGGGTCTAGTAGATGTAGACATTTCATTATGAACTGAACCAAAAAGAAAGGCCACCCAAGAAAGAAAAATAAGGAATAACATATACATCAAAATTATTTTGTAAGTTCACTTCTCTGCGCAAAATCTTTTGCAGTAATGAAGAATAAGATTTTGCAGTAATGAAGAATAAGAAACGTTTGACATCCAATTTACCAAAAAAGAACAGAATGTCTCTCTAACAGTAGATAACCAAGTTCTTTAACAGATTAACCAATCCAAACATTGACATAAGACTTCAATCATCCATAGTTTATGTTTTGAGAACAAGAAGTAATCGAGTTTTTTGCACGGAATAGAAAGAAGGAAACACCTAGATACCAGAGCTTTACAAACAAAAAAAAATATAAAGAAGACTTAACTTTCATCGACATTTACTATATTTTCTTTATTTGGGTACGACCCAATACAATCCTATAAAAGCTTTACCAGACATCTTTAATCACCTAACTAAACTATTACCACAGTAAACTATTCATCCATGTCCTTAAGCTTTAAACTCTGACTTTATCAAAACCCACCAATTCAGGGGTTTAAATTTGGAGTCATCATTAAGTCGAGATGAGTTATTAACCGCACTTATACAGCACAAAATTGCATTCTAAAACAAAGATGAAGCCAAAAAAAATGCAATAAAATGAAGTAGTGGAATCCCAATAAAAGAGAGATAATAAGCAAAATTGCGGACCCATATGTCTATTTTAAACTCTCACCGAAAATTGTTACTTGCTTTTGTGGCGACGTTCCTTTTTAAATCTAGCCTGGTCTGGATCAAAACCACCTTCTTCTGCACCATATACTGCCCAAGATGGCGTTACAGCCATGTAATCTTTGCTGCTAAATGGCTTCCCCGAAGCAACCTACATTGACAACAACCAAATGTTGAGTAAGGCTTTTACCATTAACATGATAAAAGAAATTCAAACGGAGGAGGGAGAAAGACGAACCAAGTCGTGGAACTTTTCATAATCTATCCACGTGAACCATTGACCGTCGACCTTAAACTTGTCAGTTCTTGCCAAAAGTACACAGCAGGAATGAACATGCTCACATGCAACTTCATACAGCCCACCACTTTTCAGTGCTAAGGCCTCTGAAAAGGCTTTCACATCAGCATGCCAAGGAACATTCTCCATTGTAAGCTTCGATGTGGCAGACCTGTGTTTCACGAGTATTGTAAAAAGAAAAACTTAACAAGTAGAAACAGAAACCGTAAAGAAGAGAAGAAGAGAATTATCTTGCTTACGAGCCACAATATGTAACACCCTTGATTTCCACGAAATCAGGCTTCCCAATAGCAAACAAGTCGTAGTAAGCATCTATTTCTTCTGCATTCCATCCTTTAACCAAAGTAAGACGGTAAACTGTTCGTTGTTCTTTCTCTATAAGAGCTTTCAACGAATCCTGTCACACCCAAAGTGTTTTAGTAATTATGACACTAACAAATTAGCTATACAAGTACCAGAAAGATGATCAGGGTTTTCATTTATTACTCTAGCCAATGCCTGGGTACC
This sequence comes from Papaver californicum, assembly GCA_023531435.1. NCBI lineage: Eukaryota > Viridiplantae > Streptophyta > Magnoliopsida > Ranunculales > Papaveraceae > Papaver > Papaver californicum. The sequence goes on along the minus strand of JAJJMC010024047.1, from coordinate 787,884 downwards.
CTAGTTTTACAACTGACATCGTAAGTGCACAGAAATAAAATGTCATGAAAAGGAATAGTGTGCCCAACAGGACTACCCAAAGGTAATGCAGATGGTAGTGATAGAGGTTTTCAGTTCATATGAGAACAAGAGAAAAATGCAAAACTAATAAAAATACTGAAAATATATATTAGAAGACAAGAGTAGATTGATAGCTATCTAAGATTCAATAATACTACACCTCAGGGACTAAAACAAGAGTGGTGAACTAAGAAGCAATATGCACGCGTTAAGTTTCAAAAACAAAACAAAAAAAGCTTGAGCATAGATATTTACCAAGAAACGCTCCCAAAAGTCCCCAAACAGTGGCCTATCAACTGCCTTCATGCTTTCCTTAGATGCAGCATCTACACTCACATACAGCTGCAATTATATCAAACAAGTTAGGCCTTCTTAACTGAAGAAAGGACAACAAGGACTTCTACCGTGCCACTTCAATAAATATGATTTACTTTTCGAGATGGAACATGGATAAATAGAAAAAAGTCCAAACCTGAGTTATAGGTTTCAGGCTTCTGATCTTTTCAGGGAACTGGGCATTGGTTACAAGGAAAGTTGAAATCCGTCTTCGGTGCAACTCATCCACAAGTGTGTTAATCTCTGGATACATGATGGGTTCACCAACAAGTGACAAGGCACAATGCCTAGGAAGGAGACCTTCTGCTAGACACTCTGGTTTAACTCCTGCAGAGAACAAAAATGATATGTTACCAACTCAGACAAAAGCTCTAACTGCCAATCGCATTAATCCAGAGAATAGGAAACCAGAACGATAATCTACAAGGATCCTAGGACCTAAATGGCTTCTCTATAGTGTATGATATCGGTGAAGCTGAAATTACCTTTCAAAACAGTTCCATAAAGAAAACAATAAAAGCTGATCTCATGTTTCATCAGCTATTTGAGGTACTATATCTCCATGAATACATGTCTCTATGTTTCATATAAGCCAGTCTTAACCCTTAAATCAATAAAGACATCTTTGATTGCTAAATACTATGAATTAAGATAAGCAAGGTGCCATACATAAGAACCTAATACATGCTGTAAACTGAAACTTATATAAACAAAAAAAACAGATGACTTATAGAAGCCCCCATACTTGCAACCTACCAGGTACTCCTTTCATTTGCTTTATCATTTTTGTGTGCTGCTCTAAGGCACCATTTACAATCTCTAAAGGTTCATCCATCTTCCACCGCCAGCTTTTTCCCACAGGATTCGTGTGATGCCTCCAACAGAAAACACATTTATTGGCACAAGCTAAACTAGGTGTTGCTTCCATGCACCTGTGCAGTTTCGAAGTTAGAAAAGGCACATCAGTGATTGCATTATTGAATTTAACACAGCGAAATAGAAAATATACAACAGAAAACAAACTACCATCGACATATTAACTCAAAACAACTTTGAAGATTCAGCTTTAGGCAAACTAGAGCTCATCACAACCAAGTCATTTTCTGAGATGCAGGAAATAATAAGGTTAAGGGCCTTGAGAAAAAGCTGCAAGTAATAACTTTCATAACCAGAAAGTGGAAAAGTAAGACTCGGGAAATAAATCGGAATGGTTATATGGTTGATTAAACAAAATATTAACACCCAGGTACATAATTTCTGTGGTTAATTACTCCTAATAATGAACATTATAAACTGACAACCAAAGAGTCAGGTAAACATCATTACATAATCACCTGTGAGATTCTATGCCGTAAAATGCGTGCTTATAGCAACCTCCACGGCCTCGAAGTTGTGACTTGGTCCATCTACAAATTTTAACACCGCTGTGGGAACCAATAATTTTATATCCCTGCATATAAAATCACCATAGGTCGCAAAGTATTGTATTAGTTTCCTTGCCAAATAAAATTACTGATAACTACAGTAGAACATAACAATGAAACACAAAGGCAAACTGTAAGCAGTTCATTAAAATCGACATTTCTATAAAAACTGTGAAACATCCTGGCTCAAGACGCAATGATACTTGAACGTGTCCACACCAACTTAGTTTAGCTCAGAATTTCTCGCCCTCCCGTTACGATCCAATCCATTTACAGATAAATTTAGCTTGGAGCATTCCAACAAAAGACAGTTATTTAGTAAATCCATGCATAAGTACCTGTTTTTGCAAGCTCGCTCTAATAACTGGAGTCACCATTTCCTTCTCCCCATTGGCCACTACTTTCACTGTAGCTGCTGCTTTAGAATTCCTCGAAGGACCTTTACCAGCAATATCCTCAAGATCAACAATATCAGATTCCTCCTCTTCTTCTTCATCAGAATAATCCTCATACTCACTCTCACTAACAAACTCATCACCATTAACTCCACCATTTTCATTCAAATTCCCCCCTTTCAAAACCCCAATAAGTTTCTGATTCCAAACATCAAAAACATCATCTAAATCCCCCTCATCAACATCACCTTCACACAAAGGCAAAATCTCTGAAGCTCCAAGTGCTCTGAACCTCTGAGAAAAATCTCTCCCAACGACATTAAAATTCTCACCATACGATCTACTTCCGACACCAAATACAGCAAATTTACACCCAGAAAGAATCAATGATCCTACCCTGAAATCTTCAGCACTTTCAGCAACCCAGTTAGCTAAAAACCCACCATCTGATGGTGGTTTACCGTTTTCCCAAGTTGATGCAATAATCAAAACTAGGGTTTCTTTAGGAAGATCTTCTGGTTCATAATCTTTAGGGTTTATTACATCAAAATAAAAACCATTCAATTTAAGAAGATCTAATAAACGATTAGCCAAAGCTTTAGAAGTTCCTGTTTGAGAAATAAAAAAGATTTTACCTTTCGTATTTGCTAGATTAGGGTCAGGGTTTTGGAGTGAGAGTTTGAGCTGTCTAAAACGTCTTGATTTCCAAATACAGTAAATGGTTGAAGCAGAGAGAAGAGTAAGTAATGCATACCTGGCAGGAATTGAAGAGCATAATGTCATTTTTTTGAATTTGTTTTAGGAAATTCAAAGCATTTCTGCTTTTAAATAAATTCCCGCGATTCACTACTTCTCTTCAGTGAAACTGCCGTTCTATGAGGTTTTTGGTTTCGTTTGATGAAAGAAAATGGTGGAGTTTATATAGCCTGGTGATTTGAGGGCGTCCAAAAATTATTTAGGGACGACTAATAAAACAAAATAAGGTCATTTTAAAGTAATCTCAATATATCTCTTATCCATATATTTTTTATAATGATTAATCTATCCTTACTTAATTAGTGTTAATTTTGATTAATTAGTTAATTAATTTGGTTATAGTTAGTGTTAGAAAATTATCTGAGTTAGTTTTGGAAGAGAATTCGAGAGTGTTTTAGATTGATTTTTCGAGTTATAGTTTTGTACAATCGGTAGGCTCGTGATTTTTATTCCTACCGATTGTACAATCAGTAGTTTAATGAGTACTTAAACTACCGATTTAAGGTGTCTCCCCAAATTGAATTTCTCAAAACCTTCCAAAATTTCTAACTCTTCATCTTTCACAATCGGTAGGAATTGAAAATTTATATCTACCGATTGTAGCCTGAATTGAATTAAACTTTAATATTTTTAACTTTGTAATCGTTAGTTTAAAGATCAATTTTTTTATCTACCGATTATAATGGTTTTCTTGTCCAGGACTTTTCTTGCCACAATCGGTAGTTAGTGAACATAAATAACTACCGATTGTGGATAACCGGTAGCACGAGAATTTAATAACTATCGATTGTATGTAATCGGTAGTTTAAAAACATTAATATCTACCGATTATGCCGATTTACATCTAACTTCGTAATACTATTTCAACATTCGAAGAAAAACTTGTTCAAATAAACTTACTACATATTGTTCATTAAACTTGTTCAAAAAAACTAAAAACATCCGAATAAACGAAACAAAACAAATTATAGAAATTCAAAGTGATCAATCTCATTGATCTCATGAAATTCTTCATCTCCTTGTTACTCTCGTGGTCCTAGTTTCAACCCGCTTCTTCTTCTTCTTCTTCTCATTCCCCTTAGGATCATCCTGAAGTGGACCTATGTACTCTCCAGATTCATTGTAGTATGGGCTTATGCCTGAGAAGTCTTTCTCCCTTAAAAAGAGTCGAGAATCAAAAACATAGATATCTGCCTCGGAATCGGTTGACAAATTGATTTCAATGGTTTTGAACTCCTATATCACCATCTTTTCCTTTCCCTTATTTGATTGTTTAGGTAAAGATTTTGGAGCCATTTTTCAATGGAGAATGATAGTAAAGGGAATAGAAGAATCAGTAAAGGAAAAGAAATGGAATAGGAGGTTGTTTTAGTTGAGAATAGGTTGAGCCATTAATCTATACGGTTATTTCTTCGAAGTTGGAGAGTTAAAATGTATTGGAGGTGCATAAATGAGAAGATGTCACCCTCTTTATATAGATTAGAGTCTTAACGACTCTTTTTTTCAAAAAAAAAAAAAACCGTTGAGGCCTGGTATAACAAGAAAAAATTGGAAGTTCGAACTAATATTAACAATTGGAAGTTTTGGGTTCACCATTATCTACCGATTATACTGGTTTTTTTGTCCAGGACTTTTCTTGCCATAATCGGTAGTTAGTGAACATAAATAATTACCGATTGTGGATAATCGGTAGCACGGGAATTTAATAACTACCGATTGTATGTAATCGGTAGTTTAGAAACATTATTATCTACTGATTATGCCGATTTTACTTAACATCTAACTTCGTAATACTATTTCAACATCCGAAGAAAAACTTGTTCAGATAAACTTACTACATATTGTTCATTAAACCTGTCGTTTTACACTAATATTATATTAATTATTATTTTACACTGTCTTGGAAAATTCCTTTCTGTTATAACGGCGTGGACGAACCTTAAACGGGTTGAATCTGTCCATCACCTTAATGATATTGAAATGAGCTTTCTAACGGTAATTTGATCGTTTCCATCGTCACCATTCCTCGAGAGATCTCGATATAACTTCATCATTAGTTTCATCCCTCAAACGATATTGATTGACAAGATAAGTTAAATTCACAAATGGATCAACTTCTCTGCTTATAGAATGAAATCGACAAAAAAGATCAGCTTTATTACGGTTATTGGGGTTCCCGGTGTCAACACAAAAATGTTCGATTACATTATCCAAATAACTCATACTCCTTACACCATTTTGCCTACGTTCTTCTCCTCGCTTCGGATAGAATTGCACATAGCGCCTACATAACGATAAATCTTCCTCTATCGTGAACTGTTGAGCCATTAATACGTACGATGATTTCTTCGATGTTGGAGAGTTAAAATGTATTGGAGGTGCATAAATGAGAAGAGGTCACCCTCCTTATATAGATTAGAGTCTTAACGGCTCTTTTTTTCAAAAAAAAAAGTCGTTGAGGCCTGCTGTAACAAGAGAGTACAAAAAATATATACACTAAGTTCGAACTAATATTAACAACCGGAAGTTTTGGGTTCACCATTATCTACTGATTCTGTTAATCGGTAGTTTAAGAAATTCTTAAACTACCGATTCTAATAAGTATCCCCCAAATTGGTAATCGATTTTTTTTTTAAATTTCAACATTCTGTACAAGCACAATCGGTGGTTTAAGAAATTCTTAAACTACCGATTATCATAAGTAGCCCCAAATTGGAATTCGAAAGTTTTTTTTTAAAATTTCAACATTTTGTACAAGCACAATCGGTAGTTTAAGAAATTCTTAAACTACCGATTATCATAAGTAGCCCCAAATTGGAATTGGATTTTTTTTTAAAAATTTCAACATTCTATACAAGCACAATCGGTAGTTTAAGAAATTCTTAAACTATCGATTATCATAAGTAGCCCCAAATTGGAATTCGAAAGTTTTTTAAAAATTTCAACATTTTGTACAAGCACAATCGGTAGTTTAAGAAATTCTTAAACTACCGATTCTAATAAGTAGCCCCAAATTGGAAATCAATTTTTTTTTAAAGAATTTCAACATTTTGTACAAGCACAATCGGTAGTTTAAGAAATTCTTAAACTACCGATTATAATAAGTAGCCCCAAATTGGAAATCGATTTTTTTTAAAAAAATTCAACATTTGGTACAAGCAAAATCGATAGTTTAATAAATTCTTAAACTACCGATTATCATAAAAAAGTGGCCAGGAACAGGCAGTTCCTGGGGTAAATGCAATCAGTAGATATTTATCTACCGATTGTATTACGCCAACACAATCGGTAGTTTGTTATCTACCGATTGTGATGAATATACACAATCGATAGTTTTTTCAAACCACTTAACTACCGATTATAATGAAAATTTTGAAGAAAATAACTTGTTAAAAATAAATCGATTGCAAATCTATTGATAACTCACAAAAAGAACATAAAATCATTTCAAATGTTAGACAGTTAAACACCAGTAATGTTAAACACTAGAGACATATCCATAACAAAAGAACCAAAATCTAATTTCTAAGAGCTTTGGTTTTGGTACGAGGATGATGAGCACAATCTTTCAGCATCAACGGCATTGGCTTCACCCTAAGGGACATTTGCTTCAGCATCGACACTCGATGAAGCGCGAGATCTTTTGGTCGGCTTTGCTGCTAGCCTTTTCGGCTTATTCACAGATTTCTCTCCGAACTTGATAGCATAGGCTTCATTATCGATGTTGTCAATGAGGTCTTTATGCTATCTCATCGTCTCAACTGATGGAGTCACTCCCGCATTTATGCACCCAACTATCTTCTTCGAGAAAAATACAAACCTTTTTTTTTTTTCTGTTTTTAGACAGTAACAATCAAACGATTATAATCTAAAATATTGACCCGTAATACTAAAATAAAAAGGAAATAACATTAGTACCAGCCTTTCATAGCACGAGGGTTTGTCTTTGATGATGCATCTATATTCGGGAACCCTGGTGCTCTTTCCTTTATCTTCACGGATCACGTGAAGATGAGAATGTTGCCGGTACCATACCATATAGCCAGGATCTGCTTCATCAGCTCGGGTGACAATTCTCCCCTTGTTGATCATAAATAGTATCCTGTTGTCCCAATGTTCAACTGATGGGTTACCAGAGTAAACAATTGTGATTGAGTCCTTACCACAAACACAATTCTCCACGTCCAGCTCGAACCTGCTCCTGAAACGACTCCAAGGTTTTTTTTGGACAAAACCTAGTTGACGCATCACCCTTGTAGCATTGTACATTACATATCTAGTTGGATGCCACAAGGGTCTATAGTAGAATGATAACTCAGACCTTCGCGCTATATGACTATTAGCTCGGTCTTCCCTGTATGGATCAAAACAAACATCTTTGGACGCCATCGAGTCTAATTTCCTCCTCAAAGAAATCAACTCATGTTCCTTGGTCCTTGAATGGTTGCCCTCAAAGATGTATTTTGTGCCTCGGGATGTGCCTTTCTCCCATGCCGGATTCTCTCTGTCCAACTCGAGGGACGGGAAGTGGTCATAGATCCACGTCTAGTGTACATATCAAACCAAGTATAAGAAAATTTATTTTTAAAAGAGAAAAAAATAAATAACAATCAAACCATCAATGGAGTTACCAAAATACATGTAGTAAGCTCACTTTCCCGGTTGTCTCTATCAACTCACTGGGTGGGGAATTAGACTATGAAACTGTGTCCTTTCCCACCTAACAACAAGGTAAGCAAGCAAATAAAAACCCTAACACTGATGAGCTTGCTCTAATGAAACTACTAACACTATCTCCCCATCTCAAGGAGGTCCTCTACTTTGGTTGGCTAGTCGATCTTCCTCTCCCCGAATTGACATTTTGATCACCCTCGTTGTACTTACTCTTTCGAAGCTATTTAAATAGTCTGTTCCCTGGATACATTTCTCATCTCTTCCATCAAGAACGCAAGAAATGCGGTGCCCCACGAATAGTCTTGAACTTTTTGGAGGGGATGCAAAAGTTGTAGGAGGTTAGCGTCGACCCGGTTGCCACTAGCATTGGGGAAAATTACACATCCCAAAACACATAGAAGATATGCAGTGGCTGCAGCTTTAACCTGGTCATCGCTAAACTCTGGGTTCAGCTCTTTCTTAGCCTTGGTGCCTCTGAACATTTTCATCAATTGAACTATGCTGAATTGCCTATTTTTTTAAGAAGCGCACCCATTGAACTCTTGATCGGGTTTCGCTCGGTCCCAACCAAAGCACCTCTCAGTGTAAACATAAAGATGGTCCCAGCTTAACTGCTTTACATAATCAAACTTCACCGTCGTACCATGGTCAGTGAGAGCTAGAATCTGCACGACATCATCGTGGGTGATGGTCATCTCTCCCCACGGTATATGGAAGGTATCGATCTCAGGATACATCCTCTCCATGAAGGTCGATATCGACACCCGGTCGTGAGGTAACATGGAATTCTCGGCAGCCGTAGATAGCCCCGATTGCAGTATAATTTGCTGGAACCGTTGACACTCACCTTCCAACGGAAAATCGTTCATCTTTGTTGGTGCAGCCGTAGGTTTGAGTAGACGGACCGCATTAGAATGGTCCTAATATACACGGCGAATTAAAAACAATTAGAATAACAGTTAATACTTCTACGAATAAAAAGACAATATGTTAAGAATGGTGTTTTATAATTATTACCTCTGTTGAGTAAATCTCTATCGCCCTAGAGTCTTTGTACCCAAGCAATAGATCTCCTCCATCTCTTGGGAGGCCAGGGATTTGACCTTGTTGTAGACCCTTCATCTTCAAAGAGTCGGGGACCTTGTGTCCTCATTTCTTCTTAGCTTGCTTCTTTGAGCCACTTCCTTCTTCTTGTCTACCACTTGGTCCCCCTTCTTCAAAGCATCTATCTTGTGGAGCACTTGGTCCCCCTTCTTCTTCGTTTCTACTTCTTGGAACACTTGGTAGAGTTCCTTCGGTTATAACAGTTCCGCTAGCGCTCTTTTGTCTTCTTGCACTAGCGGTAACCTTCTTCCCCCCTTCACGACGAGGCTCCGATAGAATTGTATCGTGGCATTGCTTAGATCGCCTTTCCCTTCTTTGATACAAGATAAAGAACAATTATTTCAGTACATAACGGTAGTATAAAAAAAATAACATATTGTGCAAGAAAAGTACATTGAACTCAACATATTGTTAACAATCGGTAGTAAAAAAAACAACGTAACTGCCGATTGTGTATAATCGGTTAGTATAAAAAACAACTTAAATACCGATTGTGCACAATCGGTAGCTCGGGCTCTACATATCTATCGATTGTGCATAAAAAATGGAACACAAAAGTCTATGGACACACTACAATCGGTAGTTACATAAAAAATTTAACTACCGATTATGTGTAAATTTGGGTCCAGTAATACAATCGGTAGTTTATGTCTAAATCAAACTACCGATTGTGATCGATGTTTTTGAGGATCACTAACTTGCACAATCGGAAGTTTAACCCTATACGATACCACCGATTATCACTAAATTTGGGTCCAGTAATGCAATCGGTAGTTTATGTCTAAATCTAACTACCGATTGTGATCGATGTTTTTGAGGTCACTAACTTGCACAATCGAAAGTTTAACCCTATACGAAACTACCGATTATCACTAAATTTTGGTCCAGTAACACAATCGGTAGTTTATAACCTAAACATAACTACCGAATGTGCATGATGTTCATGAGCAATGAAGAACACTAACATAATCGGTAGTTTAATACAACCACGAAACTACCGATTGTGAAATCTAACCTAAAACCCTTGATATTCTAGTGACTAATTCATTCAATTGAATAAATATAAACACAAATAATGGTAAACCATTACCTTATTGGAGCCATTACAAAGTTCTGGAGAGTCTGATTGTCGTAATCGGTCACCGTTTCTAGGTCATCCTCTTCGGGTTCTTCGTTTTGTTCTTCAACAATCTCTAGATCTCTTATTCTTATGGCAAAATCGGCCACTCTGTATTAGGAGGTTGACGAGTTGTTTGCTTCTTTCTTGCCATTTTTAGATTGTAATAACGACGATGAATTGGTTTACAATTATAAGATGAATTGGTTTACGATTAATCGGTTGAAGATGAATTTGAAATGCCACAATCGGTAGTTTGAAGTGGATAGAAAAAGAAGAGAAAACATAAATTGGAAATCGGTAGGAAATGAATAATTGTGAAATAGGTTTAGGTTTATGTTTTATTAGTGAAAGATTTTTTGGTAATTATTTGATCAGTGAAAGGGTATTTTTAGTATTTTTACATACCCCTAGGTCACCCCTTAGACACATCCATGGGATTGGGTTAAAAAAGTCGCCCCTAATTAGTTTTTGGTCGCCCTCAAATTGTCCAGGTTATATAGGGTTTATTTCTACTGTACACCCATAAAACATTACTTGTTATAACCAGCGTAGTCTATTTCGGACGAAATATCGCCGGTTTTATCGGCATCGGGCCTCACTCTATACGAAATATCTCATACCGCTGGAACGGTATTTGACCAAAAATATCGCTCGATATTGACCGGTACGAGTTGACCGAAATGGCCGATATGGACAGGTACAGCCGAAATTAGGGGTTTCAATTAAAAAAAATATACTTATCCTTGTTCTAGGGGTTTCAATTGTTACTCATGTTTTTTATGATATTTTAGAAAAATGAGTACTAGTTTTATATCTTAATAGGTCCAATATGGAAAAAACGTTTGATATAATAATTATAGGTATAAAATGTGTGAACCGATATTTGCCGATATTTGGAACCGAAATCTCCTTGATACAAAGGTGTACCAGTGTATCGCTCTCGACCGGTACAAACCAAAGTCTTATATTGACTATATTGGTTATAACTAACTTCATACGAAGATTCAAGATTCTGATGCTGACGCCGATGCCGATGAATTTCGAACTCAGCTTATTATTGTTTTTTACCATTATTATAATAAAAACTTTTAAACAAATTAAAATAAGATTTTACCTTTTTTACAAGGTAAATACTAAAAATAAGAAATCAAAAACAAAATAATAATTCGCTATGCCTCCACGGCCGCGATGCCAAAACTTGGTCGGTTGTTAATTAAGCAAAATAATTTCAAGTTCTCTCTTTTAACAAAATATGGATTAGAATACAATGATAAGAACAAGTTTGTTCCACGGAGAGGTATGAGTTGTTATTCGTATATAAAAGCTTATGTAACAAGGGAGGATTTATGAGATTAATTTAGAGTATTTAAACTAATTATGCTAGTAAAGATTGAGTAAAGAGAATCAATTGGTTGAGGATACGGGTTAAGAGTTCATCTTCAATCATAAGACACGTACCTAAATAACAACTAGAGTTGTCACTTAATCATTCATTATCAATAGCTCTAGAGTACCCCATTATACTCCACTAAATTCCTTATGTCATCACATATCATAACGATGAATATGCAAATACTACTCAAAGAACAACCTAATACAACGTAATATTACGTTTAATCCTCGAAGAGTGTTAAATTCTATGAATTAGGATAATTAATGCAATAAATACATTACGAACAATCTATTTAACATAGATCAAACTTTTATATGCAATCACACGAAGGTTTTGAATACAATCAACAATCACGTTATGCTACTTATGAAAAGGTTTATCAACAATTTTGTATCTCAAAACCGTCAAGCTATAATAGATATGCATTCATGGTTATTTAGTAGCTCCTAAAAAATAAAAAAATCCTAAGTGGCGATAATAATCAGTAGAACAAGAACGATAATGATGAGATTAAGAGAACAAAACTAATGTATTAATCAAGTAATTGATGTCCAACTACATCCTTAACTAATATGAAAGGTTTCACTCATCATAGATTGCTCAAAATCCATGGAAAATATATAAGTAAGCAAATAAATAAAACCCTCGAGATCGTGATGTTCAATCGTAATTCCAAACCCTAGCTCCTTGTTCTCCTTCAATTGTAAAGTGTCTCTTTGTGTAAAAGGTGTATGCTTATGGTTATGAAAGTCTTCTTATATAGTACTCATGAAATATAAGTGCTATACTTCTAATGGGACCATGTTACCTTGATTTAGATATCAAAAACATGTCCGAGATATAGCCCTCGTCGTGTTATAATCGGATTATACAATATAAATACTGATGGTAAAGCCTCAAAAGCAAAAAATTTATGTATAAAATATTACCTAAAATCGATTGATACAATCCTCCATAAGTGCCTATTGTAAAAGGATCAAAAACACAGTTATTTTGTATAAAATATCTTCCATAATCGGCCAATACAAACCACCCACATCTACCGATTATGGGCAATCCTTTTTCTCCGATTGTTTTGCTCATAACTTCTTCGTACGAACTCCGAATGGCATTATTATATTTCCATTGACTTCGTATTTCAATTCTCTACAAGATGATGAGAAGAAATCATGTATTTTAACGAGTTTTATTTGGTCTTTGATCCTTTTTCACTTGTAGAACTTGACTTCCTTGTTTATTTCGTGTCGCAGTGAACTCCTTTATTCTACTTTGGTTGAATCAACTTCAAAACTCCTAAAGAACTAAAAAAAAATTGATATGAAATCTAACAAGAAATCAATGAATTAGAGTACCAAACTAGTGCAAATAATGCACCTATCACCTAGTCATAGAAATTTTTTTACATCAAAACTATCATGTTAACTTGTTTAAGGCTAGGTCGAAAGTAATTGAACCTAGTTCTATAATCCAGTTTGTGCTAATAGACACAAAAACTTATAGCAGCAAACACAATTCAACCAAAGATTTTCATTCATAATGGGTGATTCAAAATTACAAACACAAACACAAGAACTTATATAATCACCAGTTCACCACCAAAATAACAAACTTATGACATCACATTTACTCATGTTGAAGGTGCTTAAGATAGGTCTTGGCAATAGATGTCACTCATCAAGATTCCTCACCCCGAGTTTCTAGAAGAAGATGCCAAACCATCGGAGCAGCTTTCACAAGTATGGATAATGTAAACCAGATCTTTCCATTGACCTTTAATTGCTGGGATTTCACCTTTGAAGTACTCTAAGCTCTGCTGGAAACGGATACTCAATTTCCCCCTTTGGTGCTTCTACTTTCACATAAAGTTCTTGTTTCGACAGTTCAAAAGTAGAAGATGTTTTTTTACTAATAAATCTGGAGGGAGGGAAGTTCAACATTTGTATCGTCTTCCAATCTGTGTACCTTGCTCGAGCCGGTTACACTAAGACTTGGAGATATCGTTATCGAATCCGCTCCTCAATGGAGGTAATGCTATTGCAGAAAGAAATAATGAACGACGATAAAATAATCGGCTAGTAAGTGCCCACATACAGGTATTTGTATCTAATAATCCCCTTTTATGGGATTGTTTCCATGTAAACAACGTTCAAATGCAACAAACTTCTCGTTTACTGACTCATTTTATTCTCCTTGTTCCTCTATTCTCATTAATGACTTGTAGGGATGGTGTTAAAACGTCCCGATCCCACCCCTCACATGTGGAACATATTAGTCTCTTCGCCCCTTTAGGTGCGGTACATGGGCGAGTAAGCTATAAGTTTAAGTGATCCGAATTCTCTCCTCAACGGAGTTCATGGACTTCCGTCTTCTAAGTAGAGACCCATAAAATGTTTTCTTCGGACGAATGTAATTACAACTCTTCTATTAGAAAGTTATTGGATATAAGGAGTTCTTGTCGGTAGGAATGTAACATTCATTGCAAGAGAGAAATATTGGATGCCGTAGTGAAATAATCGTGTAGTGGGTGCCCATATACAGACATTTGCATCCAAAAATCCCATGTCATGGGATTGTTTCCATGTAAACGACATTCAAATGCAACAAACTTCTCCGTTTAGTGAATTATTTTATTCTCCTTATTTCCCCATTCTCATGAATGACTTGTAATTATTACGGTATCGACGTATTTGAATCAACAACATTTTCCTTATATAAGTGTATTGATCCCCATCATAGTCTTTCGCCCCATTAAAACATTCTAGCTGTTCCACAAAGATATGGTACCCATAATTCCCATTGCTATCAATGTCTCCAGTGGATTTAATGTACAGTTGAAGAATAATATGAAGATTCGCCAAGTAATTTTCATCAATGATGTAGTTAGGTGGGTAAATGTTACCATAATCATCTCTAAGGGATTTCATTAATCCTTTTGCCTTCATAATGGTTTTCTTCTAACCACTTTATATATTCATTTACATCGCCTTCCAAAGTTATATACCTTGTTCGACCAACCCTTGCATATTTATTTATCGAATCCTCTTATCAATGGAGGTAATGGACTTCCGTCTTCTAACAAGAGACCGATAAAATGGTTTCTTTGGAATAATGTAATTACAACTCTTTTATTAGAAAATTATTCGATATAAGGAGTTACTGTCAGTGCGAATATAACATTCATTGCAAGAGAAAAATAATAAACGACGCAATAAAATAATCGGCTAGTAGGTTCCCACATACCGTCATTTGCATCCAATGATCCCTTGTTAGGGGATTTTTTCCATGTAAATGACATTCAACTGCAACAAACTTCTCGTTTACGGACTCCTTTCATTCTCCTTGTTTCTATGTTCTCATCAATGTCATGTAGTAGCCACGGTAACGGCATAGTTGAATCAACAACATTTGCCTTATACAAGTGCATTGATCCCCATCGTAGTATTTCTCCCCACTAAAACGTCATAGTTGTTCCAGGACGACATGCTGCCAACAATTACTATCGCCATCAATGTCGTCGGTGGATTTAATGTACGAATGAAGTATATCAGGAAGATCCACTGAGTAATTTTTTATAAATGATGTAGTTAAGTTGGTAAATGTTACCATCTTTATCACTAGGGATTTTAATTAATCGTTTTTCCATAAGAATGGTTTTCTTCTCACCACTTGATCGACTCATTTATTTCCTTTGAACTTCCGGAGCCTTTTATTTCGAAAAAATCTTAGGGAGAACCGCCGGATCCTTGCATTTGATATCAACTTTGATTGTTGAACTTTTTTTGGAGAAAAGCTCCGGACCTTTTTTGTTTAATATCTCGGCCGCTTGGTTCCCCTTGGAACATTTGTTTACCCTCTTTTTGTATGCAGGTCTGTCTTTAACCTCCTCATCTCCATCCTCATCCTCTGAGTACATTGTATTGGTATGTTCGAAACTTGAAATCTCTCTTGCCTTTGCCTTTTTTCCTAATTTTCTTGAAAATTTTATAGGGGGATACCATTAACCTTCCCCTTAAATGGTTCTTTAATATCATCCCTAGTGTAGGGGTAGTCGAATTTCCTCTAGTGGTGCAACCTTATTTTCCTTTGATCCGAGATCATTAAATCATATGTTCCAATAATATCTCGTACCAAGGCGGTGTTGACAAACAATTATAAATGGTAGGTTTTTGACAAGGATAAAATAGTAAAATTATCTCTCAGTACTCGAGTCTAAAGAGTATTAAACTTTGAAATTATGCAAAGAATTTTTATGCAGGTGTTTATCCCTGTCCTCTCTCTATATATATGGCCAGTTACATATATGATCAAATTTAATGAATTAAACAACATTCATTACTGTTCAAAATCATCAGAGCAACACTGATGCTTACTACGACATTCCCAGATGCACTAAGATTTTTACATAAAATATCAAGCTCCTAGATGGATTGCCTACAAGTATAAAGCAATTTGAGTATTATTTGGTGTTATGGATTTCCAAAAAACTACCTTATGTCAGTATCCATGCTCAACTGAACAATACTGACTCACTAAAATACCTATATAGCTTTATATAAAAGATTACATATGAATCTATTTGATTAAAGTACCACAGTTGTGCCTAGTTTCATGATAGACACGTTTTCGTGTCTTATTTGATCTCAATTTGCATATTGTTAGAACTCATTTATGTACTTATAATGTGATTTTATTGTGTTTGTAGATATTTTTGGGAAATAAACATCATTGGAAAAATTGGCTCGAAAAAAGTGTTAAAGGCACCCGGGAAATTTATTAAAGGCACCCAACAATAAATGATAAAGGCACCCGTACTTTGGATAGGGGCACCCTCTTCATTTTCAAAATTCAAAAGAGAAAAATGGCGGGAAACCATAAATCGTATTTGTGAAAATAATGAAAACAGTGAGTTTGCAACGTTTATAAACGTTACAGACTCATTGTTACAGAGGTATAACTGTTTCCTGAAGCTAAATGTTACAAATGAAGATATCCGTTGCAAAGTTAAAAGCTTTAGCAACAGAATCTTCAAACTTTTCGCCACAGAATCTTCAACCCTGTGGCAACGTTTTCTTCATCTTCTTCATCATGATCACGAGCAGATTTTCTGGAATTCTTGATCTTGCGATTCTGGACTCTCCAGAACCCCCGTAACTCTTATTAGACTCTTCTATTTATACTTGCACGATCAAACCACTCCAAATCTTCATAGAGTCTTCTCAATCAATGAGAAAATATTCTCGGTATTTTCTTTTTCTCCTGTTGTTAATTCTCGGTGATTTTGTTGTTGTTGTTATTTTCTTCCTACAACTCACGAATAATACTCTCTTGATATCTCCACCTGTAAGAAGATAATATCTCATTTAAATTATTTTCAAGAAATACCCGAGATTATTTTCCCTTCCCTTTTTACGATAAAATTTTGTGATTTTGAGAGATTCTGTTCTATTCTATAACTCTTTCAATCGTGTACAACTCTAAGTAACTAAGGTAAGAAGATATGTTGACTTAACACCTACAAAATTTCTCATCAAATATCACGCAAATACGATTTATGGTTTCCCGCCATTTTTCTTCTTTTGAATTTTGAAAATGAAGAGGGTGCCCCTATCCAAAGTATGGGTGCCTTTATTATTGTTGGGTGATAAGGGCATATTTTATACATATTTATCGCTTAATTGATATTTGCTAGTGCTTGAATTTATATTAATAATATACTTTTATTCTTTTATTAGGTGGTATATATAAAATCCGAAGTTACGACTAAATACAGCTAAATGGGCTAAACTACTAGTGTTGCTACAACATTTTTAGTTAGCTGCGTGTTTGAGTTCGATTAAAAAGAAGTTGCGCGAACACTTCTATTTTGAGGCCGGGAAAACAAGGTCTGAAGTGGGATCTTAAGTTTTTCTGTTAAAACAAATAAAAGAAAAGAAAGTGTAGAGAGGGCGTCAGTGCAACAAGTTGGACAGACGAAGTATGGGGACAGTCAGGTGGGGAGACAAAGTTTGCATTAAAGAACAGGTTATAGAAGATGTTGGCTAGGTGTTGGGTTTCAGGTACGATTTGAAGTGGCTAGAAATGACGTGATTGGTTCGGTGGTCATGTAGATAGAGTAGGAGGCTAAGGCTATAGTATAAAACCAGGAGGAAGTAATTAGAATATCGACTGATAGGCTTTTTTATGGGAGGCGGACGCAGGGAGAGTTTCCTGGTTAACATGATAGGTGGATGTGACAAAATAAAAGTGGTCAGGTAGAGAGTTGGTTCGGTGGTAGGTGTTGCTAGAAAGGCTAGGTTCAGTTGGCTGTTGGCTAATGAACAAAAGATAACACGTGATTGCTTTTGATGGAGTGTGAAGGAAAAGAGGAAAGTGACGTGAGGGAGAAAGGAAGTATAAGGTAGCTAGACCTAGGGTTGAAAAATCTAGTCTATTGGGAAGAGGACATGGTCACACGTGGGAAGAGGTGATTAAAAGTCTAAAGAAAAAGAACAGGTACGGATTTGAGGGGTGAAAGCTATAAAAAAAAAGAGGGAAACGTAGAACATGAGGTTTTTCTTTTGGAGTTCTTTAGGTTTTCTTTTGTGAAGAGGCGGTACAGGCGTACAGGAATTTCCTAGACAGAGAGAAGACTGTACGAAAAGAGTACGACGACAGAGTTCTATACGGACAGAGAGAAGATAATCACACAGGATGTTTGGTTTGATCTTCTAACTTTTCTAGTAATTATTTTTATGGGTTTTAAGAAACCCATTTCCATGTCTTGCTAATTAATTTGTAGCTAGGGTTTAATGTTGAAACCACTTACAGTTTTAGATCAATTAAATTGAATTATTTGATACAGACTATTTTGATTTGAATAAATTAATTCCATGATTTTGATTTATTGAATTTTATTAAACAATGGTGATTTCGTTAGATGGTACATGCTTGGCCTAGGTTTTTGATGTTCCATGCTTTTGGTATACAATTGTTATTTTGAAAATCTACTTGTTGCAAATATATTTTTTTACTTATTTGATATTTCATGCTTGGGTTAAATCCTTAGATGGGGTATGCTTAGAATAGCCAGGTATTATTTGTGGACCTATAATTAGTTTCGTATAATTTTCTCGCTAACGCAATTTGATGGTGTATGCTTAGACTTAGAACTTTTGATGCACCAAGCTTAGGGCGTCCCAGTGATATTTGTGACTCTAAATATTCAGGAGTTAGGTTTCACTTCAGTAATTAAATATAAATAGTGGTAGATACTGAGAACCCTGGTTACTATTTCTCCCATTTGATTTATTTTTATTAGTTTAGTTTGTATAATTCTAAATATCCAAAAATATTGTTTCTGATTAGCTAATTGAGATATTAATTGCAGTATTGTCCCCGCTCCCTGTGAGTTCGACCCGTACTTGCCGTTGTCTGCATTGTAGACACCATGCGATTGCGGTTATTTATTTAGGGTATTCTAATATCACATCAATTTTTGGCGCCGCTGCGGGGGGCGTTTGTGGAATATTGTAATTAGTATTTTTGATTTTCTAATCGTAGTTTAGGTTTTTATTTTATTTTGTATATATTTATATTTATATTTATTTTATAATTTTTAGTTTGTTTGACTCGTTTTGTGTTTTAGTATCTCTTTTCAGGTACTTTTCCGAGGATGATGACTCCTTTCCAGGAGACGTCATCTAAGATGACACTTCGGGAATATATGGATCGGTCACGGCATAAGGAAGTTTTTGTTTCACCTATGGTAAGTGAAGAATCACCTCTAATGTTATATGAGAAGTTTTATAAACACAGACCGCCTAGTTTGGAACAAAGATTGAGAGTTCTGGAATGCCAGAAATTATTTGCTGATGATGATCAGTCTTGTAGTGACTCTCAATTCCATACAGATTATATAGATGACCCTGTGGATGATTGTGTAGATGATTTGCCTAATTCCATAGGTGAATCTATCTCACAAGATCATTCACCCGACTTAGAGGTTGTTTCTACACCCCTAGACTTCCAAAAGTTACCTAATTTAGGGTTAGAATTATGTGCTTCAAAAGTTTTGTTGGATTACTTTGCATCCAAATACCTTGAGGACTTGCCTGTTCCTGACATTGTGCATGAACCGATTAATATTTCCCCAATCCCAATTTTATCCCCATATTATGTTCTTTACGCACTTCTAAGTGTAGTAAAAACTTGGTTTGGGGGTAATCCCATATTTTTGATAGTTTCAGTGTCTCCGTGTTGCCAGAATATAAGTGTGAAACTATCATTTGTATATATCGTATTTTGGGTTGATCCCCAAATTTTTCAGGTTATTAGTGTATGAGGATTCTTTATGTACATATCTAGTAGGTATAGTTTATTTTCTTGTTTTTATTTTCTTTTAGGTTTTTTGTTTATTTTTATTTTTAGTGTTCTTTGTTATTACTATCGTTTGATGTCTGTTACAGAGAATACTGCTTTTCTTGCGTCAATAAGGTGAGACGTTCCAATCTCTTCTCTTTAATTTACATTTATTTCTCCTATTTATATTTATTGCATACCATTCTAGGTTGCACGATTTGAAACATTGAGGACAATGTTAAATTTAGGTTTGGGGGTAGAGTTTCTGAAAATTGATGCCAATAAAGAAACTTCAAAATTTAGAAACTTGTGAGTTATTCAGGATGACACTAACCATTCTAGGTAGATGGAAACATAGCTCTTATCTATAGGAATTGGTGTGCCCAGCTAAATGATCTATTCATATCTGACTGCACTCAGTTGTTAGAAATAACATGATAATCATTGAACAAGCATATCTCGGAATCTTCATAATCGTATCACTTTCTATTTTTTTATTTTTGCAATTTTATGTTTCTCTAAGTGATTGGTAGGGCCCTAGTATTGCCATAAGGTCATAGCTCGGATGAATTAGAATTTTAATTTTGGAAAAAAAAAATAAAAAAAATAAAGAATTTTTTTTTGACACTTTGATAGCAATATGTGTGTGATTTCCCTGTCTCCGTCGCCTAAGCAAGCGTGGAATGCAGGATCCATGGTAACTATCATGTAATCTGCTGAAAAGGAGCATGCACTTAGATTCAAAAGATCGAATCATGTAGTCGAAAAAAAAAAGAAAAAAAAAGAGAAAAAAAAAGAAAAAGAAAAGAAAAAGATATTATGTATATAAATAATAATAATAATAATAATAATAATAGGAGCATCCGAGCCGGATTTTATACTAATATTTTGGGAAACACCGCTCACCTTAGTCAACATATGCATCATTGATCATTTTTATATCCATCTTCTAATCTATCCATGTGTTTGAATTTGATTGATTTCGAGCAATATGAATTTTATTCCGTTTTGAATGTTCAATGATTATTTGAGTAGAGTTGCATTTTTATATGAATTTTAGTACGCTGAGTGCAAACTCGTGTACAACAATTGGATTCATACATGATATAATTATTATAGTCGAAGAAATTAGTACGCCAACTAACTAGCTTGTTTAGTGTCTACCCTCAATCGTTCACATGTAGCTAGAATTTGGAGTAAAAGGTTTTGTGGGTACACCTCTTGTAAAACCTCATGAGACAAAACTCGTCCGCTAAGGACACTTAGGGGTTTAAAGGCTTATTACATATGCTAAAGGTAGTCGCGATTCCTGGGAAAGTGAGTTAGGATTTTTATTTTTTTAGACTAGTTTTGCTCGAGGACTAGCAAAATATAGGTTTGAGGGTATTTGATAAGGGCGTATTTCATACATATTTATCGCTTAATTCATATTTGCTAGTGCTTGAATTTATATTGATAACATACTTTTATTCTTTTATTATGTGGTATATATAAAATCCGAAATTACGACTAAATACGACTAAATGGGCTAAACTACTACTGTTGCTACAACATTTTTAGTTAGCTGCGTGTTTGAGTTCGATTAAAAAGAAGTTGCGCGAACACTTCTATTTTGAGGCCGGGAAAAACAAGGTCTGAAGTGGGATCTTAAGTTTTTCTGTTAAAACAAAGAAAAGAAAAGAAAGTGTAGAGAGGGCGTTAGTGCAAGAAGTTGGACAAACAAAAGAAGTATGGGGACAGTCAGGTGGAGAGACAAAGTCTGTATTAAAGAACAGGTTATAGAAGATGTTGGCTAGGTGTTGGGTTTCAGGTACGATTTGAAGTGGCTAGAAGTGTCGTGATTGGTTCGATAGTCATGTAGATAGAGTTGGAGGCTAAGGCTATAGAACAGAACCAGGAGGAAGTGATTAGAATATGGAATGATAGGCTTTTTTATGGGAGGCGGACGCAGGGAGAGTTTCCTGGTTAGCATGATAGGTGGATGTGACAAAATAAAAGTGGTCAGGTAGAGAGCTGGTTCGGTGGTAGGCTGTACGTGAAGTGAGAAGGTGGTAGGTGTTGCTAGAAAGGCTAGGTTCAGTTGGCTGTTGGCTAATGAACAAAAGATAACACGTGATTGCTTTTGATGGAGTGTGAAGGAAAAGAGGAAAGTGACGTGAGGGAGAAAGGAAGTATAAGGTAGCTAGACCTAGGGTTGAAAAATCTAGTCAATTGGGAAGAGGACATGGTCACACGTGGGAAGAGGTGATTAAAAGTCTAAAGAAAAAGAACAGGTACGGATTTGAGGGGTGAAAGCTATATAAAAAAAGAGGGAAGCGTAGACCAGGAGGTTTTTCTTTTGGAGTTCTTTAGGTTTTCTTTTGCGAAGAGGCGGTAAAGGCGTACAGGAATTTCCTGGACAGAGAGAAGACTGTACGAAAAGAGTACGACGGCAGAGTTCTATACGGACAGAGAGAAGATAATCACACAGGCTGTTTGGTTTGATCTTCTAACTTTTTTAGTAATTATTTTTATGGGTTTTAGGAAACCCATTGCCATGTCTTGCTAATTAATTTGTAGCTAGGGTTTAATGTTGAAACCACTTGCAGTTTTAGATCAATTAAATTGAATTATTTGATACAGACTATTTTGATTTGAATAGGTTAATTCTATGATTTTGATTTATTGAATTTTATTAAACAATTGTGATTTCGTTAGATGGTAAATGCTTGGCCTAGGTTTTTGATGTTCCATGCTTTTGGTATACAGTTGTTATTTTGAAAATCTACTTGTTGCAAGTATATTTGTCTACTTATTTGATATTTCATGCTTGGGTTAAATCCTTAGATGGGGTATGTTAGAATAGCCAGGTATTATTTGTGGACCTATAATTAGTTTCGTATAATTTTCTCGCTAACGCAATTTGATGGTGTATGCTTAGACTTAGAACTTTTGATGCACCAAGCTTAGGGCGTCCCAGTGATATTTGTGACTCTAAATATTCAGGAGTTATGTTTCACTTCAGTAATTAAATATAAATAGTGGTGGATACTGAGAACCCTGATTACTATTTCTCCTATTTGATTTATTTTTATTAGTTTAGTTTGTTTTATTATTTCATTCATAATTCTAAAAATCCAAAAATATTGTTTCTGATTAGTTAATTGAGAAATTAATTGCAGTATTATCCCCGTTCCCTGTTAGTTCGACCCGTACTTGACGTTTTCTGCATTGTAGACACTGTGCGATTGCGGTTATTTATTTAGGGTATTCTAAAATCACATCATTGGGTTCCTTTAGTAAATTTCCCGGGTGCCTTTAACACTTTTTTCGAGCCAATTTTTCCAATGATGTTTATTTCCCAAAAATATCTACAAACACAATAAAATATACACAAATGAGTTCTAACAATATATAAATTGAGATCAAATAAGACATGCAAACGTGTCTATCAAATACCCCCAAACTTATTATTTGCTAGTCCTCGAGCAAATCTAATCTAGAAATAAAAATATATCCTAACTCACTTTGGCAGGTATCGCGATTGCACTTAGCGTGTGTAATAAGCCTTTGAACCCATAGGTGTCCCTATCAGACGAGTTTTAGTCTCGTGAAGATTTACAAGAGGTGTACCCACAAAACCTTTTACTCCAAATTCTAGCTACCTGTGAACGATTGAGGGTAGACACTAAACAAGCTAGTTAGTTGGCGTACTAATTTCTTCGACTACAAGAATCATTACCCTGTATGAATCCAATTGATGTACATGAGTTTGCACTCAGCGTACTAAAATTCATATAAGAATGCAACTCTACTCAAATAATCACTAAACGTTCCAAAACTAAATGGAAACATTCACATTGCTCGAAATCAATCAAATTCAAACACAGGGATAGATTAGAAGATGAAAATAGAAGTAATGAATGGTGCATATGTTGACTAACGTGAACGATATTTCCAAAAATATTAGTATAAAGTCCGGCTCGGATGCTCCTATTTTTATTATTATTATCTATATACATTTTTTTTTCTCTCTTTTTTTTCTCTCTTTTTTTTTTCACGACAACATGATTAGATCTTTTGAATCTAGCAGATTACATGATAGTTCCCAAGGATTCTGCATCCCACGCTTGCTTAGGCGACGGAAATAGGGAGAACACACATATTGTTATCAAAGTGTCAATTTTTTTTTCCAACAAAATTAAAATTCTAACACATCCGAACTACGAACTTATGGCAATACTAAGGTCCCACCAAATCACTTAGAGAAACATAAAATTGCAAAAATAAAAAATAGAAAGTGATAAGATTATGATGATTCCGAGATGTGCTTGTTCAATGATTATCATGCCATTTCTAACACCTGAGTGCATTCAGATATGAATAGACAATTCAGCTGGGCACACCAATTCCTATAGATAAGAGCTATGTCTCCATCTACCTAGAGTGGTTAGTGTCATCCTGAATAATTCATAAGTTTCTAGACTTTGGAGTTTCATATTTCACTAAAAGTTTCTCCCTTACCCCTAAACTTAAATCTAACATTGTCCTCAGTGTTCTAAAGATGAATGATTAAATATATGAACAAGAAGAAACTGTTACCAATCGAAGTAAAGGAGTTAAGGAAAGATATTACCGTGTCACATGAGCATGGGTTACCTCCCAACAAGTGTTAAGTTTAAAGTCTTCACCCAGACTATGAAAGAATTAATCACCTCATTAAATCATATAAAAATAGTCGGAACAACTGTGGGTCATCTGAATAAAATAATATTATCCAAAATAGAAGGAAATTACAGCAGGCCCAGAAAGTGAACAAACTGAGTACAACCTTATCCATATCTAGTCTTTTGTTTATGACAACTACATCTAGTTGAGGTTCAGGTTCGGGCTCTATTAAAGGGTCTAGAACAATCTCTTTAGGCCGACTTTCCTCATAGGTAGGATCCGGAAGATCAGGTTGTAGAGTCTGGAAAAACTCAAATAATACATTTAAGGCACATAATAATAACCTGAATAATTGTGGATACTCATAGACAATCAGCTTTGACCTACACAGTTGACTACAATGAATGTGGTCATTCTTAATCAAATGTGTCGATTATAATCTCCTAAAATAATTAGGCTTAGTCTCAAAACTTGATACTTGACACATTTGAAATTCAAACGTTCCCACATATGAAAGAAAATATTTGGTGGGAAAACAAAGTCAATCTTGGTATTATTTCCTAGGTAAACCACATCGACCAGAGGATGGGTTTCTAAATACTGAACTTCTTTCTGGACATCAACATGCTCAGAGAATCTAGTTTGAAGATGATCTTGGAAAACGGTAGAGGTGCATATGCCAAGTCTCAAGTGAGGGACTTTAAGCAGGGATACTTGACAATCACAAGAATCATCGGTACCCCCAAACTTAGGGTGGACGTTACTCTCAAATGAACTAAAATCTGTTGGTTGAAGTCTAGGGTCCTGAAAAGGTTGGGTGTCTAGGAAAACAAAATCAACTGGGGAAACTATTCTATCAACCTGAATCAAATCATCCTCTATCACATTAGAATTCCTTAAGAGTCTATCATCTTCGTCAGAGACTATTGTTTTCGAATCGTCAGTCTCTAAATCACTAGTCTCAGGAAAAACTCGTTCCTCTAAACCGTTATCGGCTTCAAAAAAAGAAAATTCTACACCGTCTAAAATAGTGGTATCTCTAGTCAAATCCTCTTTCTTTTGAATATGTGAATAATCATTAAAATTATTTCGATTAGAAACAGAAATAATACTATCATCATGAAGCACAATTGGAGTGATAATTTCTTGATCACTCTGCCTGTATATTTCAAGTTCTTCACCAATACTATCCTTATCATCATAATAAAATGAAGATGTTTGAACCTCGTCTAAATAAGTAGTGTTACCAATTCTATCCTCGTCCTCTTGACTAGGTGAATAATTATCAAGGGTATCACTATATTGGAAATTAAGATCATTTTGAGCAATATTATTCTTTGCAGAACTTTCGTTCACACTTAATACAAACCTATTTCTATCCTCAGTCATCTGCTTTATGATTCTTCTTGTATCCTTAGTCATCTGCTTTGTGTCCTCAGTCAACTCCTTGACGAAATTCTCTATAGAAACAACTAGATCATAAAGATTGCTAGGTCGTAACTGCTCGTGCGATTCTTCTAGAGGCATAATACGTTCTTTATAAGTACTAGATTGCACATGCTTTAGGGCATCCCTCCAAGACAAAGAACTCGAATTTTTCTTATTTTCATGTTTATAAGACGGGTGTATGTAAGAATAGTAATTGAGATCACCTTGGTATGAACCATAACCTTCATAAGGTTGGTAGTGGTACCAAGTACTATCCACACTATGGTCATAGTAAGGGTAATGCCTGTTTTGAAACTCATTCGTATATTTTTTGAAACTAAAATCTGTTGGTTGAACTAAAATCTGTTGGTTGAAATTCATTGTTATCATTCTGAACTATAGTGATACCTGATTTCTTGGGGACAACCTGAACGGGGATGAACCACTTACTGTCTGAAATTGGGTAAATAATACTTGCATCTAACAACTTAAGCACTTCAGTTCGAACTACTTCTTTCATATTAGGGTTAAGTCGACGTTGCATCTCACTAGACGGTTTTGTATCATCATCTAAATGAATCTGATGCATACAAACAGTAGGACTTATTCCCTTGATGTCTGCTATAGTCCACCCTAAAGCTTCCTTATTATCTTGAAGCACGGTCACTAGCCTACTTTCCTGGTTACTATCCAAGTCGGATGCTACAATCACATGCAAAGTCTTAGTTGGGCCTAAATACACATATTTCAGAGTATCTGGTAGTTGTTTAAGGTCCAACTTAGGATGCTCTTCTAAAGAAGGAATTAGGGTAGACTTAGAAACTGGTAGTTGTTCAAATTTAGGTTTCCATCCATTACTAGTGTCTAACAAGGGGCTGAGTCTAACAAAGCATTCACCTCATTGATTACACTATCATCATTAAAATCAAACCCAAAGTGGGCTAGGCATTTCTCTAATGGATCTTCTAAGAAAGTGTTTGGTAATGACTCCTGAACTAGTGTTCCTATTATGTTCACCTCTTTAGTGCACGTGTCATCTAGCTCAGGTGGTTGCTTACTAATGTTGAAAA
>JAJJMC010024047.1:720494-751140 GCA_023531435.1 Papaver californicum | reverse complement strand
ACACGTGCACTGAAGAGGTGAACATGATAGGAACACTAGTTCAGGAGTCATTACCGAACACTTTCTTAGAAGATCCATTAGAGAAATGCCTAGCCCACTTTGGGTTTGATTTTAATGATGATACTGTAATCAATGAGGTGAATGCTTTGTTAGACTCAGCCCCTTGTTAGACACTAGTAATGGATGGAAACCTAAGTTTGAACAACTACCAGTTTCTAAGTCTACCCTAATTCATTCTTTAGAAGAGCCTCCTAAGTTGGACCTTAAACAACTACCAGATACTCTGAAATATGTGTATTTAGGCCCATCTAAGACTTTGCAAGTGATTGTAGTATCCGACTTGGATAGTAACCAGGAAAGTAGGCTAGTGACCGTGCTTCAAGATAATAAGGAAGCTTTAGGGTGGACCATAGAAGACATTAAGGGAATAAGTCCTACTGTTTGTATGCATCAGATTCATTTAGATGATGATACAAAACCATCTAGTGAGATGCAACGTCGACTTAACCCTAATATGAAAGAAGTAATTCGAATTGAAGTGCTTAAGTTGTTAGATGCAAGTATTATTTACCCAATTTCAGACAGTAAGTGGTTCATCCCCGTTCAGGTTGTTCCCAAGAAATCAGGTATCAATATAATTCAGAATGATAACAATGAATTAATCCCAACCCGAGTGACCACGGGGTGGCGTGTTTGTATTGACTATAGAAAATTGAACAAGGTCACAAGGAAGGATCACTTTCCCCTTCCTTTCATCGACCAAATGATAGAGAGATTAGCTGGACATAGCCACTATTGCTTGCTAGATGGTTTTTCTGGTTATAATCAGATTTTTATTGCCCCAGAAGACCAAGAGAAAACTACTTTTACCTGTCCCTTTGGTACCTTTGCTTATAGACGCATGACTTTCGGGTTGTGTAATGCACCCGCTATTTTTCAGCGTTGTATGATGGGCATATTTTCTGACATGGTAGAACGGTTTTTAGAGGTCTTTATGGATGATTTTTTAGGTATTTGGGTCATCTTTTGATGAATGCTTGCATCATTTGACATTAGTGTTGACTAGGTGTAAGGAGAGAAATTTAGTGCTTAATTGGGAAAAATGCCATTTCTTGGTTCGATCAGGAATTGTTTTAGGGCATATCGTATCTTCTAAGGGTATAAAGGTAGACAAAGCCAAAGTTGACCTTATTAAGACTTTACAGGTTCCCAAAACTGTATGAGATGTTAGGTTATTCTTAGGGCACGCATGCTTTTATCGTCGATTCATTAAGGATTTTAGCTTGATTTCTAGACCTCTTTGCAATTTGCTTGCAAAAGATGTTAAGTTTGTCTTTGATGATGCTTGTTTAGAGGCTTTCGATAATATTAAGACTTTACTCACTACCGCCCCCATAGTTCAGGCTCCTAACTGGAACCTATCCTTCGAGATAATGTGTGATGCCTCAGATTATGCTATTGGTGTCGTATTAGGTCAGCGAGAAAACAAATTACTTCATGTGATTTACTATGCTAGCAAAACTCTGAATGATGCCCAACTGAATTACACCACCACAGAGAAGGAACTATTAGCCATTGTTTTTTCCTTAGACAAGTTTAGATCCTATCTCTTAGGTTCTAAGGTTATAGTCTTTACTGATCATGCTGATTTAAAGTACCTTCTGTCTAAGAAGGATACTAAACCTAGATTGATTAGATGGATCCTTTTTCTACAAGAATTCTCACTAGAAATTAGAGACAAAAAGGGTGCAAAAAATATAGTAGCAGACCACTTGTCTAGACTTGTTTTGGATTCCCCAGATGATTCTCCTCCTGTGAGGGATAACTTTCCTGATGAACAACTATTTGTTGTTTCCCAATCACCTTGGTTTGCGAATATAGTGAATTATCTTGTTACTGGTCGAATGCCTCAACACTGGGGTAAACAAGATCGTTCTAGGTTTTTAGCTGAGGTGAAGCATTTATTTTGGGACGATCCTTACTTGTTTAAGAATTGTCCAGACCAGATTATTAGGAGATGTATACCTGAGAGTGACCAGTCCAGTATTATTTCCTTTTGTCATGATCACGCTTGTGGGGGTCACTTTAATGCTAAGAAGACTGCTGCTAAGATATTGCAGTGTGGATTCTACTGGTCATCGTTGTTTAAAGACTCCCAAAGTTATTGTTTGCTTGTGAGCGATGCCAGAAGTTAGGAACCATTTCTCGTAGAAATATGATGCCTTTGAACCCTATTTTAGTTATTGAGGTCTTTGATGTCTGGGGCTTTGATTTTATGGGTCCTTTTCCTAATTCTTTTGGTTATTTTTACATCCTTGTCGCTGTACACTATGTGTCTAAGTGGGTAGAGGCGGTTTCTTGTAAAACAAACGACCACAAGGTTGTGGTCCAGTTTTTGAATGATAACATATTTGCACGTTTTGGTACACCATGAGCTATAATTAGTGATGGAGGGTCACACTTTTGATAGTGTTCGTTTTTGTACTTATTATGGCTTTTTATGTCTTTGCAGGTATTTTTGAGAAATAAAAATTTGTGGAAAAATCGGCTCGAAGAGTGATAAAGGCACCCGAGAATAATTGATAAAGGCACCCACAAGTTGGATTGGGGGCACCTCCCTTTGAATTTGAATTAACGAAAATGGCGGGAAAGACTTTTCTTACGGGAGAAACTCCTGTATAGTTGTTGTTGCGTATTTTTAGTGATTTGGAGTAATTCAAATTCATCCAAATTGAATCCAACAACCTGGATAACATTAACACACGTCACAAAACGTGTTTCAGCCAGAAAAATTGGTTGGCAGAATTGAATCTGGACGGAAAATGGAGTTTGGTTATGTTTCGGACACGATGTTTGAGTTTGATTTGGATTTGTTTTTGGATCATTATCGGTTCACAAGGGTTTCTAGTGTTTACTAACCCTATATATAGCTAAGAGAGTCGAAGGAAATCTCATCTAGAGGAGCACAGAGCCACCGTAAAAAAAATCAGGAAGAAAAGAAGTTTTCTGCTGCTGATGCGAAAAGGAAGAACACGAAGAACATAAGGATGAAGAGAACCGTCCTTTATTATGTCGCTGTTTCAGTTGTAGCTTTAGCTGCTTCGGCAGTCTTATTTCTACTGCGGTAACAGTACGTCTTTCTTTCCTGTTTTCTTTTCCTTCTTCTGTAACGCAGAACCACACTCTCTGTAACGCTTATAAGCGTATCAGTTCATCTGTGTTACCTCTATTTCACCATTGTAAACACTTTTTGAGCAATGAAAATCTATTTTGAGTGTGTTTCCATTACAATGAGCTAATCACTATCACTGGGGTGACGGAGGAAGCCGTTCTTCCAATAATTAAGTGGTATGTTCTATTTTATTTATATTTATTCTACAATTATTTTATCATTAATTGCTTGAATTAAGATTAAAAAAATTGTTTTTCTCAAATAATTATGTTTTCTTCTGATGGGTCATACTTGGTTTTAAAACTCTTGATGTCTCATGCTTTGGATTAACAATTATTCTCTCAAAAACCTATCTTTGACATATTTAGATTAAATTGAAAATAAGGATTGTTAGATGTTATCACTGAAGTATTGGTGAATGGTGGAATTTTAAGCCCTAGTTTTTCTTCATCCATTTTAAAATCAAATTGTTTTAATTCTCTTTATTTTATGTTATCAAAAATTAGGTCTAGAAATTAAATCTTCACAAGTCCGAGAATCAAACCCTTTTTACCACTATATTAAAATCACATCACAACCCTTCTCTTTCTCCTTTGTGACTGAATCAAGATTGGAACGACCATTGCTTGGTTTAGGACAGGATTGTATAGATTGATCTCTCGAATCTAAACAAAGTACTTCAACAGTACAAATGTTTAAGGATATAACGAACATTCATCTACTCACTCTAATTTTCCCAATTTCCCTTTAAATTCGTTTTTTCTACAAACATTTTGGCGACCACAATGGGAGATTAATCTCCCAGTTTTAATTCTTCAAATTTTCAGATTTCTCAAATTTGATCAGTTTCAAAATGGTTGATCTTAGGTCAGGGTTAGTGACTACTCTCAACATGAATTTTGCTAGTACCAGTACTGGTACTCTGGATAACACTCCTCAGGTTACCAATGTTGACAATAACACTACTACTCCATCTGAGCATCACACTGAAAAAGCAAGGGATGAACAGTGCAGAGACTGGAAACCCTTGCCAGGACTCAAACACAGATGGCTGCAACTCAGAAGGAGGTCCTCATCTTCCTCAAGACCCTTATAGAGAAATTAACACCAGCATAGGAGACTAGAAATACTTCTGAAGGAACTGCTGATGCCAACACATCAAGGGGTCATGCTCAAGATGAGGATGAAATTCATATTCTCCCTAATCCGGTGCTACAGATGAGCCATCAACCTAACTTTGTTACTCGTGAAGATTTGGAGCGGCTTATCCAAAGTTGCAGAAAAGAGAATTCATCTACTATTCATCAACACCAACCTCCTTATCCCTCTGAGATGTAGAGGATCTCTCTTCCAAGGGGATATTCATCTCCTTTATTCTCACTCTATGATGGAATAGGAAATGCCTGTGAACATATCTCACGATTTCTGGAAGCATTAGGTAACATGAGTACAGTTACGTCTGAGGGAGTTTTCTAAATCTCTCACTGGAAGAGCATACACATGGTACAAAAACCTTAATCCCAATAATATTTCTAACTGGTGTGAAATGGTTAACACATTTTATGGGAAATACTTCTTTGTATCTGAACAAGTCACATTATCATACTTGAGAAGGATGTTTCAACGATCGAATAAACATCTTAATGATTACATGAAACTGTATAGGGTCCAAGCACTAGATTGTCATGACCCGAATGTAACTGAACTAAAATTAGTGAAACTTTGCATCAACGCTACGATACCGTTTTATTGTGCTTTATTGGAGAATTTATGATTTCAAACATTCTATGAGTTATATAAAGATCCCAAAAGATCTGCTACTACTACACCTGCTTTGATAGAAAGGACTAGGCCTCCTATCAAGAATGAAGAAGTATGTGAGACTCGAAGCAGCCGACGCCTGGCTCAAAGGCAATTCAACACGCAACCATATGTAGGTATTGTGACTGAAGGAAGTAAGAGGAAAGCTCCAGCATCGGATCCACAACCAAGCATGCAATACTAGCACAAGTTCCAACTCCGGTACCACAGACAAGACAAACACCTCGAAGGTTTTAATTAAGCAGCCGCAGCTCCACCACCAGCCCATCGTCAATAACAACAACCAAGAAAATCTCCAGCATCCACAAATTTCTCTTTTCCAATTAAAGAAGTGATCGAACTTTTAGAAGTCTGGACTCATGATGGTGGGATCAACCTACCTCACATACGACGTCCACCAACAGAGCAAGGAATGAAAAATCCTAAGTATTGCCACTTCCACAGATTTTTCAATCACCCCACAAGTGATTGTAATATCTTGAAGCGGATATTCAAAGAAAGGATTGAGTCGGGAGAACTGGACTTGGGGATTTAAGGTGTACAACCCTCTACCTATCATGCATTTTACAATGTCTGAGGATCCTACTAACCAAGTAGTTCAATCCTTGATGGAGCGTGTATGTGAACTTTTATATCTCTCAAAGGCGCAAGGCAAGGATTTGTACTGCTCTTACTGATAGACACATTTATGTATCTTATTTGAGCTCATATCTATATTCTTTTTTTTCTCAATTGTTGTACTAATATTATCATTTTCGATATTTTTAGGTATTTTTGCGAAATAAATGATCGTGGAAAATAGGCTTGAAAAGTGCTAAAAACACTCCATCAAAAGTTATAAAGGAACCCCGGAAATTGATAAGGCACCCGAGAAGATTTGATAAAGGTACCCAGGCTTTGGCTAAGGGCACCCATCTTCTTCAAATTAAAAAAAAATAGCATTTGGTTGGAATCCTTATTTTTTTAACTGCGTGAATTGGTAAACATGATTTAGAGAGTATTTAGAAGTTGTTAAGGCATAAATATTCTTCTTGCCTTAATAAGGAGTTGTACACGGAACAAAGACACAATAAAACCAAATCAGAAGCATATCAAAATCAAATAATATCACGGAGAAAAAAAGGGAAGAACCGAAGGAGATATATTATCGATTATTGTTTTATTGTGTGTAATAAGGAGACATTATATCCTTAAGGTTTTGAATTCATTCTCGTGTCCTAAAAGGATACAACACCAAATATATATTATCTCGGGTCGGAATAAGGTAAAGAATGGGAACAACATGAAAAAATTATTCCCGGGATTTTCTTCGTTAACTAAAGATTTGTTTCAAAGATTCTGGGGAAGATTTGGAGATCTGGTTGTTGTAGTATAAATATAGTGACAAATAGAGCATAAAAGGGAGGCTGGATGTGATCCAGGATGGAGAGAAGAGCTAAAAGAAATTTTCAAAAAATTTAGGGTTCTTGGATAGAGGTTGAAGAAGAAGAAGAACGAACCACAACTAGGAACTTGCGCTGAAAAGAAAGGTCTATTCACTTGTTTCAGCGACGGTTTCTGCTACAGTCCTAGCAACAGTTCGAGTTTTTACCACGCCAGAGAGTAGACTTTCTACAACTTCAGAACTGAGTTGTCGTTAATTTTTTAATCAATTCAATAGATTTTAAATTATTCAACGAGGCAACTGGTCAGTACTTCTTTATAATTCCTTATAAAAACATGAATAAAATGATTTTTTCTTCAATTCTTTTTGCCATGATGAGCTAAGCCCTATTGCTAAGGCGACAGAGGAAGTCATTTTTTCAATTATAAAGTGGTATATTTCTATTTAATTAATTGTGATTAATTCTTTTATGATTTTTGCATTGAACTGAAATTGAATTGAATGATTGTGATTTGTTTTGATGGTTCATGCTTAGTCTAGAGCTCTTGACGTTCCCGCTTTTGATTTACAATTATTACTTTGAAAATCTACTTATCTACGCAATATATTAGAATCAATTTGAATGTATGAGTTGCATAATTATTAAAGTGAATCACTTAAAAATTGGTGAATAGTGGAATCTTTAGTCTCAATATTCTTTAAAGGGTTAATTGATGTTTGGTACTTGGGTTTTGACCGACTTTAGTCTTTGGTCTAACACTTGCCCAACGTTAGGGCTTGGTATCTGGACTGGACGTTGACCCGCGTTGACTCGGTTAAGTCTAATTTTAATTAATTTTGTGTTTTTTTTTTTCAATATTATAAATTTACCTTTAGATCTAAGATTACAAATTTTGTCTAAGATTACAATTTCTTTTATCTCTCTTACTCTTGAACTTAAAAACATGAGCAAAAGCAAAATTTGGCCGCCATTAAAAACATCAGTTTTCTCTTCAGTTTGTCATATTCCAAAATCTTCTTCATAGCGTTTTCATCAAACCAATTTTTTTCTTAGTTTTACTTCTCTTTTTTTACTTTCTATTTTCTCTTCAACTTCTTCTAAAAAGATTTGGGTTGGTTTTAGGTTCTAGTTTTAGTATTTGTGTATTAGGATTAATCTACTCAAAACCCTAGATTAACCCACATCGTGTTTAGGTTGTTGTAGAAACCCAAAAAAAAATCAGATTAACGCCTTCTTTAATTGTGTTTCTCTTTCTCAGAACAAGTTAAGGTTTATGTCTGATTTAATATTTTGGGGATTTTGGTATGAAAATTGGGATGTTCTAAATTGATTGTGCAATTGGGTGTTTGTGGATGTTATGAGTTGATATTGATGCTAGTTTTATCGTGTTGGAAGATTGTGAAGCTAAATCTACACCGAGCAAGCTTTTGAATTAATATAGATTAAGTATTGTATATGAATTGAATCCTCTTTGTTTTGATGTTTGTTCTTCTCTATGATTCCTATTCTTCAAAAGAAACAAGAAATTATGATGAAAGTGGTTTAATTCATAGACGCCCGAAATTATTGAATCATGGATTACAACATCGAAGAGGATTTATGCCATGGATTGATTGGAGCTAAGAACAAAATCAAGCAAGAAATTCAGTTGAGGATTGAATCTAAAAGCTAGGGTTTTAACTGATTTTGTGATTGAGATAGAAGAATGGGTTTGAATTTGATTCTTAGGTTGAACTCAATTAGATATGTTAGAAGATTATGAAGTAGGGTTTGCTGTTATTTCCATAATGTTGTTGAGTTATGAGTTCATGGATACAGTGATTGGACTAATATAGTGATTACTCTGATATAGTGATTGGACTTGAAGCAAATACATTGCAGTAGCAGCAGTTTATGGTATGGATTTTGATTTGATTTAATTGATTCCCCTTGAACCAATTATGTTTGTTGATTTCGAATTTTGAATGAACAACACATGGTTGATATTTATACTATGCAGGTGGGTTGAAGCTATGACAAGGTTCACTTGATTTAGTTAAGAATTTACATTCATAAATTCACGGTGGGAGATTTAAGTTCTAACTTCTAACAATAGAGGCGGAAGTAGAAGAGAGAATAAGAGAAAGAGTTAGGTTAATAATTGTTTTTCTTATTAGATCTGGACCGTAGGTTAACTTGATTTATTAAAGCCGTCGGATCTTATGTAAATGTTAGAAAAGTGAATGGTATGATAGTAAAATCCTTTGAAAATTTTCATTTATTTATTTTTAATTAATTTCTAAACAGAAATCATCACTTAACCGAGTCAACGCGGGTCAACATCCAGTCCAGGTACCAAGCCCTAACGTTGGACAAATGTTAGACCAAAGACTAAAGTTGGTAAAAAATCCAAGTACCAAATATCAATTAACCCTTCTTTAAAACTTGATATCATGTTTTTCAAATTGAGTTGGCTATTTTAGTATTAGAATTTAGGTCTGAAATCAATCTTAATTAGTCCGAGTGAACGATTGTTTCTTACTACTGTCTACAATTACATCAATTTTTGGCGCCATCGACATAGACTTATTTTTAGGTTAGGGTTTTAGATCTTTTTCTTTTTTAGGTTTAAATTTTTTTATTAGTTTAATTAGGATTCTTTTTTCCTTTTTAGATTTTATGTGGGCATTCTCCTTGTCTTTCTTGTGCAGGTAAAGTTTTGCAATTATTGTGGGAATTTCCTACCAAAAAAGGTAAGTAGTATACCTCAATTTTTATTTTAGATTTTTCATTAATTTTTTATTTTATTTGTATATATTTCTTTCAGATTTTAATTTATTCTGTATATATATATATATACAAACACGTGCACACACAATATTTTGCATTCGTCAGACTACCGATTTTAGGAAAACCCGTGTTGTGGGCCTTATGGGAGTTACCAGCTGAAATTCCACAAGCCTTAACCTCGTACCTTTGAACAGTCTTTGACTGTAGGTATATTCTGCTAAGGTAACTTGAGATTACCTATTTTAGTCAACCTTGCATTTGCATTTGCACCAAAAAAAATAAAAAAAATAAAAAAATAAAAAAATAAAAAACTGGTATTGTGAGGACCAATATAATGAATATGGACTAGAATTTCAAAATGGACATTACCCGTACTATGACCATAGTGTGGAAAGTACTTGGGACCACTACCAACCTTCTGAAGGTTATGGTTTATACCATAGTGATCCCAATTGCTATTCGTACACGCACCAGTCATATGAACAGGAAAACGAGTAAAATTCGAGTTCTTCGTCTTTGTAGGAGTTAATCAAACAGTTGAAAACTAGTACTTTTTATGATCCTTTTATTCTTATTCTTTCTCTAGAAGAGTCCCTCATGCAGCTAAATGAGAATACAAATAGGTTTGAGTTAGAAACGAAGGAACAAATTGCAAAAATGAGTATCTCTCCTCTAGAAGAGTCCCTCAAGAAGTTAACTGAGATGCAACCTAGAAATTCTTATGAACCAAAACCTTCTTTAGAAGAGTCCCTTAAGCATGACATATAGGTTTGTGTTAGAGGCGAAAGAAAGAATTACTTAAAATAATCTTAATTGTCAATACAATGTTTCCAATATTAACCTTAAGAATGAGGAAATTAAGATATATGTGTCAGTTTGGATTTTAATGCATATAGAAGGCGTCGTTGATTCATTGATCAAATTTAATTGTTTTTATTGATTCGGCGACGCCGCTGGTCGGTTCTTCTTTGTAATACTCTTGGAGTGCGTCGTTAAATCAACAAAGAAATAAAGAAAACTGTTAGCTTTTATAATTCAATTAATTTAATTTGCTTAAACAAATTTTCTGTTATTCTTATCTCTATGAGTAGTTAATCTTCTTACCTAGGTAGCAGATGAAGCTATTTTTGATGCTTGCTATTAATATTTATTTTCTTAGACAAAATTACTGTCTTTTGTTCTTTCCAATGACTAATAATTTCTCTTCTAAATATACTTCGATTTAATTTTTCTAAATAGTCTTTAGGCTATTGATTTTTATAAGCGAAGGAGATTCTAATTTTATGAGATGACGAAAGTCGTATAATTAATTTTAAATGTTATATTTTCTAAAACATGAGATTGAGTTCAAAATTTGTTTTGAGTAATTTGAGAGTAGATTTAAGAAATTACATTTTTAATTGTACAAACATCAAAAGTAGTGGAATCCAAAACCCTAGACCTTTCTTTTTCCTGGTTGATTAATTTATATAGTTATTTTATATTTTTAGTTATTTAATTTATTCATTAAAAATTATTTTATTTGTTATTAGCACATTAGTTAATTAAAAGATAGAAATTGTACTTCTGAAATCCCTGTAGAACGAGCCGTACTTGCATACTATCTAATCGACAATCGTGCTCTTGCGGTATAATTTAAATATCACATCAAGTTTTTGGCGCCGCTGCCGGGGATTTAGAAGTTGTAATTTTTTATTTTTTTTTAATTTTGTATTAATTAGTTTAGGGTTTTTATTTTATTTCCATTTTATATTTTAGATTTTACTTGAGTATTTTCTTATTTTTATTGTGCATGTAATATTCTGCGTTTATTACGGAATTGCCTACCTGTTAGCACCTAAAAATTGATTCTAGGCAAAACAATGTACTGTTGAAGTACTTTCTTTATATTCGGAAATCAAAATCGTACAAGACAAGCTTAAACCACGATAGTAGCCGTTCCATCTTGCTTCGGTCGCAAGGAGAGAAAATGGGTTGATCTTAGGGGAGGGAAGCAAAGAAAGTTGAAGGAATTTATGTCTTCAATTGTGTGTAGAGACGTTGAACTATTGAGTAAATAACATAGCTTGATTGAATGATCAGATTGTTATGTTTTATGAATGGGCTAAGGAGCCTATTTATAATAGTTGAGAATACACACATTTCCTTGTAAAGTAATGGAGGTAGTAAAGAGATGGAGAAGTGGAAGTTGTGGGAGTAATGGTATAACCGCTTTGGAATTTTCGGGAAACCATTACTCCATTACTCCATTAACTGCTTCAGCCTTACCACTGCTTTGTAACTTCCTTATCATGGGGTTTTGCTATTCCCATATTGATGTAACCACTAGATGGTGATTTTTTAACTTACATAAGAAAAATACATTAACGAGCTTAGTTGTCAGATATTACCAGGAATTTTTATTTGGTGACGCTCTATTGATGCCGAACAATTGTTGAAGGGACAATGGTTGATGTAGTAGTGCTTGCAAGTAATAAAGCATCGTCTGAAGAGTATAAGCTAGTGAAGCGTGGCTGATTTATATGACAGAGAGACCAAAATTGACATGTGTGCAACACGAGACCATGACTTCAAAGAGGAAACCCTTGTTTGACCTGAATTTGGAAACCAATTACTATAAAAGGGAGTAAACCCTTATTTATTTTTTATTTCTCTCTCTTTCACCGCCAACACCTCCGCCTCCTCTCCCTTTTTTTTTTGACGCCTGCAACAAAAATTCCCTTTGCCGGAGCTTCGTCACCGGCAGATAGACGCCGACGATATTTCGGCCAATTTCTGGCCGTTTTTCAAGGTTTTTTTTACGTGAGTGCTTACTCACTCTTTCAATCATTATTGCTTGCTTCATGCTATTGACTTTATACTGATCTTCTCTTGACAACTTCTTATGAGTGATTTCCAATTCAACAATTGTCGTTTCTGATTGTAACAATCCTTCATTGGTTTTATTGATGCGTTGTTAAGCTTTGACCAGGTATGCCGGAATTTATAGTATTTTGTTTTATTGCTAGTTTTAGATATATAGAAGCATGTATTTGCATACCAGTATTATATATATATATATAGAATATAACCAAACCTCGTGCGTGATTGCGTGATTGTCCAGTTGTTGATGTAAATATTATCCGAACTCATTGTAGATGTCTAAAAATCATGGTGATAATGCTACCACTGCTTCTAGCCGTGGAGGAAGAAAAAACTTTGATGTTATCTCTCTAGACTATGTGCACAACATCCACGATAAGCTCTTTGATGGTGTTGTTGAAGAGGTTGATGACCCTGATTATACTGGCTGTTTTATTCCGAACATCAATAGCGCCCCTCATCCAGGGGCCCTTGTCAGGTGTTTTTTGTAGAGAGGAGAATATATGCCTTTATTCGTTTATTTTAAAACTTTCCAAACTCTTCAGTCTGAGTGGAAAGGATGGGCTAAAGTTATGTTGAAGTATCCTCAGGTGAAACTGGTTTTAGAAAATGCCAAGATATTCCATGTCGTGCAAGTGTCGACTTTGAACATTACCAAGGACACGAAAGTTCTGCTTGCATTTGCTTCTCGTTGGTGTGGTCCATCTCATTCAACAGTATGTGCTTGGGGTGAATTAAGAATCACCTTGGAGGACGTGGCGGTCTTGCTGCGACAGCCTGTTGTTGGTAGCATTTTCCACTTGAATGGTCTGAGGAGGAGAAAAAACATGGCGTCATCCTTGTTCAGAAAATAGAAGATTTTCAGAAGTCTAGTCGTTGTAATAACAAGAATTATTTGGCTTGGATTGACTTCTGGTGGAACGGAAGTACAAGTGTTGATGGTCTTTCTGTTGACGACCCTTTATGCATTGCTGCATTCCTTTTACTTTGGCTTTCCAAAGACGTATTCGAGGATTCTCCTGGTGGTCAAGTGAAGTCTTCATTGGTTCTGCTTGTTGTTGTGCTCGCTGGTGGAAAGACTCTTCCCCTTGGTAATCTGTTTCTTGGCTATTTATACCTTCATTTGGATACTTTCATTCGTGACATGAGGATTTCCAATGGTCTTGCCAAGATAGAGTCTTTTGTCCCTGTTATGTTTATACAAGCCTGGTTATGGGAACATTTTCCTGAATATACGCCAAAGACCAAGCCTTCTTACCCAAGTACAGAGATCGAGTATGCCAGAATACTCTGTTGGAGTAGGAAGAAATCTTCTTCTGTTAGTCTTATTAGTTTAATGGACAATGAGAAGAAGGTAAATTTCAGACCTTGGGGTTCGAGGCTTCCACACGTGATTCCACCAGATACTTTTGTTGAGATCCCTGATATTGTTCTACGCTCCGGTCCAGTCGGTGAAGCCATTTTTATGAGTAGTTGTACTCCGGGGTATATTCTTGTTGTTCGCGCCGATAGTTATTTTATGCAGAGTTATAACATCGATAGGGTGGCTCGGAAAATAGGCTTTGATCAGTCTATTCCTCATTACCATACCAAGGCACCTCTCATAGACATACTTCAACGATCCGAGGGTGCCCATACCATTCCTGGTTGCAGCGTTCCTTTTCTCCGGGTTGACAGAAAAGGACGTGTCACTGATGAATATGCTGGTTTCTGGAATGCACAACTTACCCTCCTTAAGAACTTCGTGTCTGGTGAGCCTTCTAGTCCACGTGGTAAGCCTTATGAGCATGAGTTAGCAGATCGACCGAACTTGAAAATTACTTCTGGAGCGAGGCATGATTCGATTGTCAACTTGACACAGGTATCTCAAATCATCTCTCAGTTTAATCTCCATCTTTTATTTAGTATTAAAACGCTTAACTTGTTCTTTGTAGTCGTGGTTCCTATAACACTTTGCACCTGATATTGCAGAGAAGGTCATTCCTCAGTCTGTGGGAAACATACCTCGGGTGATTATGCCTGGGAGTGGAGACCGTCCTTCGAAAAAGGTAAGTGTCTCATGTTTTCTTTTATTCTTCTTTTCTGTATGAAGTACTTATGTACCTTGTCTTGACAAGTATCTTTACATATTCTGGGAGTATAACTTGTCAAGGTGACTTGAGTATTCAACCTTTCAAGTTTGACGTCCAAACCATTATTGGCTCCTCAGCACCTTATGCTGTAATTGAAATTTCTTCTTAAAAATTCTTGAGTTGTAGAAAATTTTCGTCTTACTGAACTTAACGAATTATGATCCTTATAAATAATCATCATTCTTAGATGACTACAACCATGAACACTCTAGTATCAGGAAGTACCGCTGTGGTTGGAGGTACTTTGGAAGAAGGCCCCGACGACAATGGACCTGAAAAGTCGTTTCAAACTGAAGAAATTGAAAAATCCGGTGCAAAAACGAAGAACTTGGTGGTGAGTCGTATTATGAGATGCCTTCTGCTTCCGATGGATTATCACAACTCCAATCCATTGTTTTAAAATAATAATGAAATGATTATATCTCTTAAACCACCAAATGTGTAGAATCATATATGATTTCATGAAAGACTTTGGCGATTTTCGCTGTCAGAAAAATTCAGATTCAGGTCTTCTTACCTTAATGGTTATAGAATCTTCATACGAAGTCGGAATAAGGTTGTTGACCTCTCATTATTTAGATAAGAGGTAGAGATAACTCATTAAACAAGAATTTCTGAATTTGGAGTTTATTTTATAGGTGAAAGAGACCTGACACCGTGTCCAGAAAATTTTCAGGCAGAATCCTGTAGGTTTTTAGCTGTCATGTAGTCGACCGTTTTGTCTGCCCTTATTAGATGACTTCTCTGATTGACGCTCTATTTTATCATGTGATAATATACATCTATACGAATCATTTGGTATATAAATCATCCCCAAATTCTTTACCAATCGTCGTCAGTTTCAGTTCTTCTGGAGGGTGGTGCAAAAACGTTTCTGACGACATTTTTACAAAATG
The DNA here is from genome assembly GCA_023531435.1 of Papaver californicum. NCBI lineage: Eukaryota > Viridiplantae > Streptophyta > Magnoliopsida > Ranunculales > Papaveraceae > Papaver > Papaver californicum. The sequence continues at coordinate 736,103 of JAJJMC010024047.1, read as the reverse complement.
ACTTATATCCTTTCTAAACCATATGCCATGACCCAAAACACTTTTTAATGAATTTTTAGGTTTTTAATAGACATATTTTATGAATTTTATGATCTATGCTTCAATTCCTTGTGTTTAAGCTATTTTAGCTTATTATCTCTACAATGTCTCTATTTTTTAGAAGGAGAATGAACCAAATCAGATATATGAACTTGTAGGTGAAGAATTGGGGATTACCATGAGACGTGGCGCTGGTGATGTGTATTTTACATCTTAAAATCACGAGCAAGCTCCTTCTGATGTGGTTGTTGAAGAAAGCATTCTGAGTGACATTATCGTATAGACTGTTGATATTATGGATATTGTACCGGTTGAATACCCGAATGATGGAGTTAATTTTGACTTCAAGTTTGATAGAATTCATCATGTCTTGTGTGCGTTGGAGACTTTATTGTCCTGTCTGCATATGCTGAGTTGTATATTAAAATATGGAAGAAGTTTGGCTATTTCTTCATAGGTAGTCCTAATAACTATTGTACTATGGAGAGGGATGTGTCTGTGTTGCTGCCAACTGCGCACGAGATGTTTTCTCTTCCCCGTAGAGAAATTTATGAGGTGGTGCTTCAAGAATGGAAGGAGGCTTTGGGTGATGCTGAGATAGCTAAGCTTATTGTTACATGGCTTCGTCGTCATTTAGAAGCTATTGAGAAGCAATTGCAGGAGAAAGGCGTATCTTATAACTTGGAGACGGTTGTCAAGGCTAAATGTGAAGTTGTTAGGCTTTCTCGGGAGTTGAAGCTTACGACTGAGACTCTTGAGCAATTGGAGGAGACATACGCTGAAGGTGCTGAACCATTTTTCAAGAAGTTTTTCTAGATTTTCTGAGTTATATAGTGTTTTGATACATATGGCTTTTTTGTGGTTTTATTTCGGGATTTTGAGTGGGTAGAGATTTTTATTTTTAAATGATTTGCAAGAATATATTTTTTTGAAAGAAATAATACTTTTGTTGATTAATAAATCAAAATCCTAAGTATGAATGCAAGATGTTGCAAACATTTCGGAGGAATTACAAATATTGCGTAAAACAAGGAAATAAAGCGAAGTGGTGGTAGAATGTGTTAAGCGTCGTGAGCTTGTAGTAACTGCCGATCATGGCTCCAGTGATGGGATATGGCTCTTCTTCAGGAGAGGCTGTGATTTTCTTTGCTATATCTCAGATATGGAAGGCATTGGGTTCAGGCCCCTTAACTTCATGACATGTCTTATGAACAACTGGGTTACTGGTTTGTTTATCTCTAGTAGAGATAATCCCTACCCATTCGATAAATTTTAAAAAGGATCATCATTCTATTCACATCGCCGAGTCAAAATAGGTTTGATATCCGGGTCAAGTCCTAAGCTTTGATGGGACGTGGGGTTGCTGGTTGCAAAGAAGTTGGTTGGATATGACTTACTTGTATGTGAAACCTTTGGAAATGTGACACATCGTTCTCGTCTGGTAACTGCTTCACATCAATCTCCGTTGTGCAGAAAATTCGTTTGATAGGAAATCCTCGGGATTTGCTGGCTTGTTTGACAGTCTTGGAGGTGTTAGTTTCGGTAAAGGAGATACACTTGCTCCCATCTTGTTGTTACGGACCCATGGGCGTCCCAGAATCATATCGTAATTTAGATCCCCTTTGACAATGTGAAACTTGGCATGTGTTTGGGTGTCACCCATTTTTAGCTCAAGAGTAATGTAGCCGTAAACATTCCTGGACTCCCCTTCAGAATTCTTGATTACGATTGGCGAATACGTGGCTTCGTGCCTGGAAATTCTCACAGCTCTCAGAGTCTTGATAATGATGATATTGACGTTGGTGCATGCATCGGTTAGTGTTTGCTTGAACTTGGTGTCTTTGAGGCAAGCGGTGTTGAGAAGTCCCTAGTTACGCTTCTTATTGTGCTGGATTACTATGTCTTCTGAAGCGGACTTGGGATACACATTTTTCAGTGAAGAGTAGACGCTTACCCGACACAACACGATTGAGAGCAGTAGAAATATCCTTGCGTTATGCCTTCAATAGGTAAAGAAGTTCACATATGCGCTCCATTATGGATTGGACATTTCTGTTAACGCAATCCCCCGAGAGAGTAAGGCTCCTGATAGGGAGGGGATCTTTGTAGATACCTTCATCCCCTAAGCACAGCTCTCCTGAGTCGATCTTTTCTCTGAAGATATGCCTTAAACTGTCGCATTCACTGGTGGGATAGTTGACAAACCTATGGAAGTGACAGTATTTTGGATTTGACATGTCCTCTTCTGTGGGTGGATGTCGCACATGTGGTAATTTGATATCTCCATTTTGTACCCGTAACTCCAGCAGATCGAGGACATCCTTCATAGGGAATGAGAATTCTGGGATCGTTGTATCTATCTTGGTTTGTTGTGTCTGACGCGAAGTCTTGACTAAGCCTTGTCCTTGGACTGGTGTTGACGCTGTTGTCGGGGCCGATGAAGCACGCTTAGCCTGTGATGCCGATTGAGGTGCTTCTTTTCTCTTGGCTCATTCGTCAGTGACAACACTTATGAATGTTGGGTAGAATGGTGTTTGTTCACTAGACGTCTACTTCCACGGGTGTCTCCATGACTCTCTTCTATGGCGGGCCTTGTTCTTTCCAACAAAATTGGAGGAGTTATTGTTGATCTCTTGGCAGCCTCATGCAGCTCAGAAAAGGTTTGAAATCGTAAATTTTCCAATAAAACACGATAAACAAGAATCATACTATTAATGCAAAGCTCCACCAATTGTTGTTCAGTCACGTTCTGGTCGTGGCAGTCGAGAGCTTGTGTCCTGAACTTTTTCACGTACTCGTTGGGATGCTTGTTGTTTCTCTGGAATATTCTTCCCAGATCCGAAAGAGTGGTTTCTCTAGAGACAAAGAAATACTTTTTATAAAAAGCATTGACCATATGAGACCAACTAGAGATGTTGTTTGGAGCGAGGTTGTTGTGCTAAGTATAAGCTCTTCTCGTAAGATATTTGGAAAATTCTTTGAGCCACAACACTTGATTATACTCATGCACTCCTAATGATTCCAAGGACCGAGAAATATGTTCTCGAGCGTTCCCGGTGCCATCGTACAATGAGAAATGAGGAGACGAATATCCACTCGAAAGTGCAATCCTCTGAATTTCTACTGGGTAAGCGGGTTGGTATTGATGGAATGAAGATAAATATTCCTTTCCACGGTTTCGCAGGAGCCTTTCCAGGTATTCGCGAGTGACAAAGTCCTGTTGTTGTTGACTCCTTTCTGGTACACGGTCGGTGATGATCTGTACTTCATCATCTTCTTGGGAATTATCTCTTGACGTGTTGGTAACACCGCAGTTGCGTTCTTAGCCTGTTCCATTTGACGATGTCGATATTCTGGTGATAACTGCTTCGTCAAAGTCTTAAGAAAAGTAAGAACTTCTTTCTGGGTATTGGCAATGTCTGCTTGAGTTTCCTCCAAGGTCTCTTGTTGCTACATCAAATCATCTATGGTTAGTGACACCTGCTCTTTGTTTTTGACACCTTCAGCAGTGCGAAGAGGAGTCTTGGTATTTTCAGTGGTGGTGTTTTGAGGAATGATCTCTGGAGTTCCGCCACTGGTATTGTCGGGGTTAGGAGCGGTTGTTGAATCTGAATTAGGATTGATTGCTGAACTCGACCTAAGCTCCACCATTTTCTTAGATGATTGAAGAATTGATTTTCAGATAGTTGAAAAATTGGATTCGTGACCGAGAGATTGATTTCCTATTGTGGTCGCTAATTGTTAGTACCTAAAAATTGATTCTAGGCAAAACAATGTACTTTTGAAGTACTTTATTTAAATTTAGAAATCAAAATCGTACAAGACAAGCCTAAACCACGATAGTAGCCATTCCGTCTTGCTTCTTCCACAAGGAGAGAAAATGGATTGATCTTAGGGGAGGGAAGCAAAGAAAGTTGAAGGAATTTGTGTGTTGAATCATGTATATATATGTTGAACTATTGAGAAAATAACAGATCTTGATAGAATGATCATCTTGTTGTGTTTTCTGAATAGACTAAGGAGCCTATTTATAATAGTTGAGAATACACACATTTCCTTGTAAAGTAGTGGAGGCAGTGAAGAGATGGATAAGTGGAAGTTATGGGAGTAATGGTATAACCGCCTTGGAATCTTCGGGAAACTATTACTCCATTACTCCATTAACTGCTTCCGCCTTACCAATACTTTGTAACTTTTTTTATCATAGGGTGTTGCTACGCCCATGTTGATGTAACCACTAGACCAAAACCCCATGTTTAATCCCCTATGTAATTGTTTTGATTTCTCGTAGATCTAGTGGAGTCATGGAATCAAAGATTATGTTATTGATGAATTTATGTCAACACAGTATGATTATGGCCAAGTATTGGCGCTAATAGCAAGGGGCAAGGATGACAGTAACATAGGTGCAAGAGTGAAGGGATGAAAGAAGCGCAAAGAAGAATAAAGGGGAGAAGAGTGCTAGCGCTAGCACTACTACTAGCACTGCTAGTGCTTGTTTGGCACATGTTTTGTTGTTTTGCTGGATTTTGGATTTTTAGCTTTTTCCAGCCTTTTGGCACATGTGTGTATGCTATTCGTTGTGTTGGGAATGTGGCTAGGGCTTTGCCAAGTCTAGCGCTTGCTAGGCAAGGTTTATTGCTTATGCATCACTAGATTTGGCATTTATTAATGTCGTGGCCATGTTTATGGCCTATTTAGAGTTTCTCAGTCACATGAGATTTTAATGTTAGCATTATGCTTAACTTTTATGCAGTGCATACAGAGCATATTCAAGAGATTCAGCCGTGAAAGTTTGCAACTTGATATTATGTTTGATGCGACCCTGCAATTAGATGGTATGCATCTAAATTAGCGTTTTTATCCAGATATGGCATAAGCTCTATTATGAACATTCACAATTTTGTATAATCAACATATTTTGATTAATACAAGTAGTTTGCACGTGAAACAACAAAGGTTTAGCTGGGTAAAGCCCTGACATTTTAAAAGTGCTTCAATATATAAAGTGCTACAAAGCTATTGTAGCTATGAGCTGAATATGCATTCTTAATTCTCTTGCGGAATGTAAAATATAAATACATATCCATAATTCTGATGTCGGTTCAGAAATTTATTTCATGCTTCTACAACTATGAAAAAATAATATAATAACTTTCTCCTACGTCAAAAATCCACCATCAACACTACCAAAAAAGGTAAGTAATAATACCTAATTTTTCACTTCATTAATTTTTAGATTTTACAAAAAATTTGTATATATTTTTATTTATTTTTATTTTGTACATTAAAGAAAAAAACATTATGCACACACACCATTTTGCATTCGTCATACTACCGAGTTTAGGAAAACCCATGCAAAAGTAAGTTGAAACCGTTTCTTGGACCTTAAGGGAGTTACCGGCTGAAATTCCACAAGACTGTAGGTATATTTTGCTTAGGTAACCTGAGCTTACCTATTATAGTTAACCTTGCATTTGCACATGCACCCATTTATGAGCACCAATACAATGAATATTGACTCGAATTTCAAAATGGACATAATACTTGGCACCACTACCATCCTTCTGAAGGTTATGGTTCATACCATAGTGATCTCAATTACTACTCGCACGCTCACCAGTCGTACGAACGGGTAAATGGGAAATATTACACTAAGAAAAATGTTAGTTATCCATCTTTAGAGGATACCCTCCGGCGCTTTATGGAAACTTCACAAATTCTTGATTTTTCGTCTGATTCTTGGAATGATAAACTCAATCAATTAGATGAAAATGGACGGAAGATGACAAAAAGTGTAACACCCGTAATTTTCGCATGACGCTTACTCATGGACGCATCATGGCCTGGGTTGAAGCTTCATCCTAAGCTTATAAAGCTTACCCAGATATGCACTAGGGTGCAGATGCCTTGACCTAGAATTATAGTGTTAAGGCCCTATTACGCGTGATGCATATTCGAAGAGGCATCATATTGCTAAGGCACTATTATGTCATGATGCATGATCCAATGCATCACTAAGCCGAAGTTGCATAAGTTGGAGCATCATAGTGCTAAGGCACTATTATGCCGTGATGCATGACCCAATGCATCACCGAGCCGAAGTTGCGTAAGTGAGAGCATCATAGTGCTAAGGCACTATTATACCGTGATGCATGATTCAATGCATCGCCGAGCCAATGTCGCTATTTCGATAAATGCATCATAGTGCTAAGGCACTATTATGCCATGATGCATTATCGAGAATGCATCACCGAGCCAAGAATGATTGGCTTTGGAAAGAAATCTTCATTTCGGGCTTCCAGTCGATGGATGTCATTTACTATTCTTATTTTTATTTGTAGAAATGCAAATAAAACATATATAGGGAGGAGGTGTTGGTTGAATGTGCATGAGCGGTAATGCACATATAGCTATGTGATGTAGCCTATACGTTGGAGCATACTTGATGCATAAGCATCAATATGTTGTAGCTTACCCGAGAATGTTTCGCATGACTTTGGCAAGATATCTTCATTTCGGCCTTGCAGTCGATGGATGTCATTTACTATTCTTATTTTTATTTTTAGAAATACAAATAAAACATATATCGGGATGAGGTGTTGGTTGAATGTGCATGAGCGGTAATGCATATATAGATATGCGATGTAGCCTACACGTTGGAGCATACTTGATGCGTAAGCATCAATATGTTTGTAGCTTAGCCCATAAGCTTGGATTATGGGAAAGCATAAATCACCCATGTTGCGTGCTTGATAATGCACTATGCACAAGTTGGTGCATACCTTGCTAAAGTCCTTCAGCCTATATAGACTAGGATTTGCTTGGCCTTTGGCCTTGCGATGAAGTTGGAATCGAAGTTGGCTTTGCCTTAATGGTCTTAATTTGCTTGTCCCTTTCAAATTGACCCTTTGATGAACTACGGTCATGCTTGATCCCTTCAAGGTATGGGTTGGGTACGTAGGAAGCCGTAATTCAATGCATTGAGGTGCAGCACCTTGTCGCTTACATCATCTAATTTGGGAGATGATTGCGACATTATGGTAACTCATATCGCCTGGCTTGGCAATGTTAAACAAGAGATGATTGTTACCATACTTGATGGGGTAGTTGCAATTCCATTTGATGGATTGTTCATACTTCCTTGGAACCGTCACAACATGGAATGGCATATGCCTGGATGTTGCACCCTTGGAAAGAACAAGATAAGTGCAGGCTCCAGCGCATGGTTGAAGCAGAAATGATGACGGCTTGAAATAGCCTAGGTGTGGTTCCAAGGCATGAGTTAGGCCTGGACAATGATCGAAACTATGTGATGCTTTCCACAGGCATCCCCGTTAGCTTGTATAGCCTTCAACCCTTGGTATAAATGAGGGTGAGTTGGAATGATATGGAGACTACAGTCTGAGTACCATGCTTGCAAAGCATGTTTGAAAGGGAAAATACACCTGGAACGGTACAAACGTAGCTTGAATGGTGTGGGAACTACGTTTCGAGTAAAATGCTTACAAGGCATGCTTGGAAAGCAAAAATTTACCTGCACTTTCTAGCAAAAAGTTAGGTTTTAAGGTCCGGTTACACTCTTTTAAATCACGCATCGGAGAGTTCTGGCCTGCCCAGCGCAGCGCGTCGGAGGCGCAATTTTTCCGGTCCATGACAAATGGTATCAGAGCAAGTTCCGAGAAAACACTAGGGACTGTGATTTGGACTCGTCAGTGAGCAATTTGTATTATGACTACAAAATTTTCCTTCAAAGGAAATAGAAAAGTTGGAAGAGTAGGCCAACTGTTGTGCGAGAATATAATGGATAAATAAGGCCAAGTGCCTATACAAAAGAAATTGAAACTCACTAGTTACTCCGCTAAGATTTGGACGCGCTCAAGTGTGCTGTGAGTTTGCCAGGAAACCCGTTTGGAATGGTGGCTGGTATCCAACTACCCATGGCACGGGACTGATCATCCCCACCCGTCGCTGGAACGGTGTGCGTTGTTAGGTTGGCTAGCACCCACTTACGAGTGGAAGATCGTCCGGGACGATGGCTTGCATCCGACTGCACTGGCATTAAAATTTGGTCCTTACAGTACTACGCTAGAAACTATTTATAAATTCACAATGACTCTTTCCAACCCTTGTGAATTTTAGGGACTCTTAAGTGTATGGTATGGGACGTCCACTTAAGATCTCGTGTTGAGTAAATTCTTTTGCATTCTTGAGCATGTGGTATGGGACGCATGTTTAGGGATCCAATTTGAATTTTCTCTCGGTAAAGTTATAAAACCTTTGTTGATCATCGAGCATACGGAGTAGGACGTATGTTCGGAAGGTCTCAAATATGCATTTATGGCAATCATAGGCCCTATTGGGATTACCACGTGCGTTTCATTCTCTTCGATCCTCTCTATGATAGCCTTTTATGAAGTCGCACTGGGAGCTAGTGCTTGCTATCTAAGAATTGCTCCATGGATCTCATCGGAAATGTTTGATGCTTCTTGGGGCTTCTTTGGCGACCGTGAAGTCACCTAGGATATGAGGAATGGGACGCATATTCAGAAGGTTCTAATTGGTCCTCATTAACAAACATTGGACCCTTGCAAGATTTCTGTGCATCATGGGATGAGACATATGCATAGGAAACCTTAATCGATGAAGCTTGTCCACAATAGTTTTTGAGATAAATTTCGAAGACGAAATTCTTTGAAGGTGGTAAGAATGTAACACCCGTAATTTTTACATGGCGCTTACTCATGGACACGTCATGGCCAAGGTTGAAGCTTCATCCTAAGCTTATAAAGCTTACCCAGATATGCACTAGGGTGCAGATGCCTTGACCTCGAATTATAGTGTTAAGGCCCTATTACGCGTGATACGTATTCAAAGAGGCATCATAGTGCTAAGGCACTATTATGCCGTGATGCATGATTCAATGCATCACTAAGCCGAAGTTTCATAAGTTGGAGCATCATAGTGCTAAGGCACTATTATGCCGTGATGCATGACCCAATGCATCACCGAGCCGAAGTTGCGTAAGTGAGAGCATCATAGTGCTAAGGCACTATTATGCCGTGATGCATGATTCAATGCATCGCCGAGCCAATGTCACTATTTCGATAAATGCATCATAGTGTTAAAGCACTATTATGCCGTGATGCATTATCGAGAATGCATCACCGATCCAAGAATGCTTGGCTTTGGCAAGAAATCTTCATTTCGGCCTTGCAGTCGATGGATGTCATTTATTATTCTTATTTTTATTTGTAGAAATGCAAATAAAACATATATAAGGAGGAGGTTTTGGTTGAATGTGCATGAGCGGTACTGCACATATAGCTATGCGATGTATCCTATACGTTGGAGCATACTTGATGCATAAGCATCAATATGTTGTAGCTTACCCGAGAATGTTTCGCATGCCTTTGGCAAGATATCTTCATTTCGGCCTTGCAGTCGATGTATGTCATTTAATATTTTTATTTTTATTTGTAGAAATGCAAATAAAACATATATAAGGAGGAGGTGTTGGTTGAATGTGCATAAGCGGTAATGCACATATAGATATACGATGTAGCCTATACGTTGGAGCATACTTGATGCGTAAGCATAAATATGTTTGTATCTTAGCCCATAAGCTTGGATTATGCGAAAGCATCAATCATCCATGTTGCGTACTTGATAATGCACTATGCACAAGCTGGTGCATACCTTGCGAAAGCCCTTCGGCCTATACGGACTAGGCTTTTCTTGGCCTTTGGCCTTGCGATGAAGTTGGAATCGAAGTTGGATTTTCCTTAATAGGCTTAAGTTGCTTGTCCCTTTCGAATTGACCCTTTGATGAACTTCGTGTCATGCTTGATCCCTTCAAGGTACGGGTTGGGTACGTAGGCAGCCGCAATGCAATACATTGAGGTACAGCACCTTGTCGCTCATATCATCTAATTTGGGAGATGATTGCGACATTATGGTAACTCATATCGTCTGGCTCGGCATTGCTAAGCAAGAGATGATTGTTGCCACACTTGATGGGGTAGTTGCAATTCCATTTGATGGATTGTTCATACTTCCTTGGAACCGTCGCGGCATGGAATGGCATATGCCTGGATGTTGTACCCTTGTCAAGAACAATATAAGTGCAGGCTCCAGCACATGGTCGAAACAGAAATGATGACGGCTTGAAATAGCCTAGGTGTGGTTCCAAGGCATGAGTTAGGCCTGGACAATGATCGAAACTGTGACGGACCGAATTTTTTTTTGCTTCCAATGGGTCGGGTTTCGGTCCATTAGGCCAGCTCCAACTTCCCAATACGCCACTCGAGAAACCGTACTTTAAATTTTTCTGACCAATTCGATTTTTACCAAGCAAATGTTTATCAAATTATCAAGTCAGTTACCAGCTTCGCTAAATATTTTGTCTTTCAAAGCAACTGTTCATTTGAACTGCTTTATAAGAAGACAAGCACAATACTGACATCGAGGGTCATCGAATCTGTAAAAGCTCCATCGTTTTAGATATCATTGTTGATATTTATATAACCAACCAAATGATATGATCCACCTTGTGCAGGTGACAATCATCTCCAAGCGAACATAAAGTTATGATATTGGGATTTTACTGAACAGAAGCCTCGTTTTAAGGGTCATCTCATTGTCAGGGTAGTCGGATACCGGCCACTGTTTCCAAAACAGTCTTCCGAGTAGCCACCGAGGTGGTGGGATGCTAGCCGTCCTGACAACACACACTGTTTTAAATGGGTGAGGGATGATCAGTCCCAGTGTCATGCCACCGTTTCCAAAACGGTCTTCCAGGTAACCACCGATATGGTGGGTTGCCAATTAAGGCCTGAAAATCTCGTCGTCCCAGACGGTTCATCCACATGTGGAGGGGGTGCCAATTATGGCCTAGTAACTCACAGTCGGTCCAATCTGATAAGCTACCTTTCTCAGATGATATGGACTACTCTATAGAGTTAGTAATCATCTCTATATTGATGATATGAACTACCATTATCGAGAGCAACCATCCTTCTCAGATGGTATGAGTTGCCTTAAAGGGCAACAACCATCTCTAAGTCTCACTAGCAGTATGGATTCTCTTCTTCATTTCTCACTAGATTACATGAACAACCTCGAGGAGGTTGTAATCATCCCTCTTGGTAGTATGAACAGCCAGTACTGCAACTACCTCTTACTGCCAAGGTTACAATCATCTCCGAATGGATGGTATGAACTGCCAGGCAGCAACTAACCCTTTCCAGACGATATGAACAACCTTTAGCAGTTGTGTTGAACCGCATAGCGGCTGCCTACGTACCCTCTCCGTTGCTTGAAGGGCTCAAGCACGACCGTAGTTTGTCATTCTTTGGTTTAGCTAGTATGAATTGTATGAACTACTTGTCGTAGCAGCAGCAATCTCTAAGATAGTATGAATTGCTTACCCAAGGCAGTAACTATCTCTAGATGTAGCAGTAAGTTAGATAATATGGATAGTATGAGTGGCATAGCAACAACTATCCCTAGCACATCCCATCACCAACAATCACCTTGGCAACTATCCATTGATGAACAAGATACCATCATATATGTTTGTATATGATCCTGCAACTTAAAATCAACAATACAATACCAGAATCTGTTTCCGTTTGAACTGTAATAAATTGTACCTGTCACAGGAACTGTAAGTATGGAACTGTAAATATCAGAATCTGTATTAATACAAATACCGTAGGCAATGGTTAAATTACTGTGACTAGTAATAATCTTAATCAGTAGACTAACACAGATGGAGACACATCAATAACTAGCCCAGATTTAAATGAACTAAAAGAAAGCAAACTGCTAGCTTATGATACCTACCAAACATCAAGTCGATCGCTACTACTCAACACAAGAAACATGACATATATAGAGAATGTTTTACCACTCCACATTGAAATTCTTATCACTGTATATGCTTAATATTTGAACAGTTGAAGACATCCATTTCAATTTAACCAATAATGTAACAATTACTACAGCACGTATACACTCCTAGAAATAGAAATGCATTTATAAAATATCTTACGGAAATATGAACACATGCCAAATAGTCCAAAGTACGTATGTGCCCCATTTTCTCTTCTTTCAGGACTTTCAAAAAAACAGTTGATGTGCAAATCTAGCACTTGCAAGAAGTGTCTTTCCGCTATTTGTTTTAGGTCCTCATATATCTCTACCCTGCAGTTCAAATATAACAAGGTACCCAGCAATCCTGGTATCACATTTGAACTAACTACAACATAATCAACATCCCACAACTATACATAATTTCTGTTTTCAGAATGCAGTCACACTGTATCCAAGATTTTCAGTAGTAAACGGCACCTGATTTTCCTGAAATTTCTACAGTTTCTTTAAGACTCAATTTCACACTACATATGCAAAAATAAGCTCATTCCAACGGTTTATTACAGAATTATACATATTGTAAAATGACTGCTTTCAGCATCAACACACAGAACTCAGTCACGATTCTCTTATGATTTTAGGTACCTAAAATGATCAGAACTTCATGCAATTTCTACATTAGGTTACCTACATGTATAAAAACATCATACTAAAATTTTAGCTTAATATGATAAACATACAGTGAGAAATTATATGAACAGCTGAGTGTCCAGGGTTTTTAATCCTGCTGAACGCAGTCATGGATCAAGCAATCTTTGAAGTAGTAAACAAGACCTGATCCTCATGAAATATTTATAGAACATCTATCACATAATTAAGAATAACATACTAAACTTTTATCACAATTCAACCACTGGATCTAACTCTATCAGTAAAACAAAAACATACTAATTAGGGTTTACAAGTGAAAAGAAATAGGAAATGAGCAAATCTCTTCAATGCAACATGTATTGGATAAAAATCCACAAACCCATACAAGAATTTAGCATGAAATAGACATTACCAACAGATTTGGGGAAAAACCCCAAATTTCATAAGAACCATTTTTCTTCCCAACTTGCTTCTTGGATGAAACCATGAACCCCTTTTCAATCTCTACCTTGTGTTTTCTTTATTTCCACCATAACTTCAGCCACACAAACTCAGAATTGAAGATCCCTTTCAACATGCAGCCATCACCGGAGAGACTTAAAAAGAAAGGGAAGAAGAAGAAAAGGGGAAATCGATCCCTCTCTCCGTTGAAGAAGAAAAAGAGACCCCAAATTTTTCTATCTCTATGCAATTTATTGAAAAGCCCCTAGCTAGCTTATTCAACGACACGTGTAGCACATGCTTGAATTTTATGCCTCCATGTCATTTACTAGTTGTGCATATAAGAACTACTAAGGGATAACCCATTTGGTACAACATCGGGTTTAACTAAACCCGAGAAAAATAGTTTGAAGCGTCACAGAAACTATGTGATGCTTGCCACAGGCATCCCCGTTAGCTTGTATAGCCTTCAACCCTTTGTATAAATGAGGGCGAGTTGGAACGATGTGGAGACTACGGTCTGAGTACCATGCTTGCAAAGCATGTTTGAAAGGGCAAATACACCTGGAACGTTATAAACGTAGCTTGAATAGTGTAGGAACTACGTTTCGAGTAAAATGCTTACAAGGCATGCTTGGAAAGCAAAAATTTACCTGCACTTTCCAGCGAGAACTTAGGCTTTAAGGTCCGGTTACACTCTTTTAAATCACGCATCGGGGAGTTCTGGCCGGCCCAGCTAAATGGTCTATTCATAAAAGGACAAAGCTCAGAAGTTAGAAATAACATGATATTCGTCACCATATCACGTTCTGTTTTTATTTTTTGCATCTTTTTGTGTTTCTCTAAGTAATTTAGTGGGGCACTAGTATCTCCTTGTTGTCGCCGCTAGGATGAAGTAGAGTGATTGAGATCAAGCCATATTATTTTAATTGAACTTGACCAATAAAGAAAAAAAATTTGACACTTGGATAACAATATGTGTATGTTCTCCCTGTCTCCGTCGCCTAAGCAAGCGTGGAATGCAGGATCCATGGGAATTATCATGTAATCTGCTGAAAAGGAGCATGCGCTTGGATTCAGATGATCTAATCATGTTGTCAATACATTCAATAATAATAATAAAAAAAATATCGAAATAAAAATATTTGTATACATTCAATAAATCGACTGCTGGGGCCCTTGTATATACCATATGAGTTGATACTAGAATTAGGATTCAGACCAGTGGGTGCGTATCTCAATCTATTAGGGTTCATCTCAGCGTTGACGATCATACAAATATTCTGGGAAACACCGTTCACCTTAGTCAACATGCGCACATTTCTATATCCATATCCATATTCCTAATTTATTCATGTGATTGTGGTTTGTTAGATTCCGAGTTTCGTGGTCCATTGTACGACAATCTGAGTAGAGCTTTGTTTTTTTATATGAATTTTAGTACTCTTGAGTACAAACTTGTGTATAACAATTGGATTCATATAGGTAATGATCCCCATAGCCGAAGAATCTAGTAGCCAACTAAATAGCATGTTTAATGTCTACCCTCAATCGTTCACAGATAACTAGGAGTTGAAGTAAAGGTTTTGTGGGTATACCTCTTGTAAACCCTAACGAGATAAAACTCGTTCACTAAGGACACCTAGGGGTTTAAAGGCTTGTTACACATGCTAAGTATAGTCGCGATTCCTGCAAAAGTGAGTGAGGATTTTTATTTCATTTTTAGGTTAGTTTATCAATTTAGTTTTGCTCGAGGACTAGCAAAATATAAGTTTGGGGGTATTTGATAGATACAATTTTGTGTCTTAATTGAGCTCATATTTATATTGCTATTACTCAATTTTTGTATTAATAATGTTATTTTAATTGTTTTTAAGTATTTTGGCAAGAATAAGCAATCATGGAGTTGAAAAATGTTGAAAGCAACCAAGAAATTGATAAAGGCACCCAGACTTTTATTAAGGCACCCACTTATTTGAATTTGAAAAGCTTATTTGGCGGGAAAACTATGTGAAACATCTTATGTCTTTTCTCACGTGATCTGGAAGGGAGATTTGTTAGGTCTAAGACAAGAATTTTGTCTTTCCTAATTTAGGAAGAGTTGTACGTGAATTAAAACCAATTGAATCGAACAAAATCTCGGCTATTAGTTGATTCTCACCAAATCAGGGAGAGAATTTCTTCTCGGATGAAACAACTAAGGAAAGAATATTTCACGGGACTTTTTTTCCCATTAGCCCACAATTATGATTGGGTGAAATCCAACAACAATCGAGAGAAGCATCCTTATCGAGTTTACTTATTAGAAGAAAAAACAGATCGAGAAGGAATGAAGATTGCCAAGAAGGAAAAAAGTATTTCATCATTTGGAGAATTAAAGAAAAAATATTTGGAGTATATTTTGATGTTGTAGTATATAAAGGAGTCGAGTAGGATCAATTTTAGAGGCTGGCTCTCGCCAGAAACAAGAGGAAAAAATTCAGAGGAAAATCTGCTCGTGAAGAAGGAAGAAGAAGATGAAGAACATAAGGCTAACAGAAACTGTCATTTATTTCCATTGTTTTTTTTTTTGTAATGTTTTAGTGAATAGTATGTTTGACA
>JAJJMC010024047.1:653169-686370 GCA_023531435.1 Papaver californicum | reverse complement strand
TAGTAGTAGTAGTAGTAGTAGTAGTAGTAGTAGTAGTAGTAGTAGTATTATTATTATTAATAAACGAGAATTTTATTAGATGAAAAAGGTAATTACACTGAACCAGAAGGAAGCCTAGCCACAAGCTGGGATCCCACTCCTTTTTGGATAGCTAACCATAATCTGAAGAAAAGAGAGTTACCGATTTTATGGTTGTAATCAAAGCTAGCTATACAGTTCTGCAACCACTTTACAAAAATTATAGTGTCCTCTCCTAGCTCGCCTAGGGTCATGAAAGCCAACACACCGAACCCGTATCCGTGGGCCTCGCATTTATCATTATTTAATATCTTATACTCTTTCCCCTCCTCTCTTTTTTTAGACTAAGAAAAATCGAGGTAGCAATTCCACGTTTAAAAAGGATACCTCCAGTGTTACGAGTAATGTTAAATGCGCGCGGCTTGTGGGGAACTATTCTGTCCCAGCTATGCAAGAAGAGTTAAACGCGGTTTCCCTGTTAGCCAAACCGGAAAATCCTTCCTTTTGTTACCCTTCAGTTGTAAGTGCCGACGAATCCAGGGCAACTGAGAACTATAGATTGGTGCATGGCTTTTGGGTCCCTTCGGACTTAGCCGCTACTTACAGGATGATCTTCGAGCAAAGCGGTCATATGGTGAACGAGGGTATGATTAAGGATATGAAGACTTTAGTCTTTATGAATAAGGGTTTTCTTGAAGCTACAAAGGGGCTCCCTCGAGTTCATGATGCTCCTCCTGCTGCTGGTAAGCTGAAGGAATGAGAATATTCCATTCAAACTGGCGTAGGTCTCTAGTTTCCTATAGCATGGTTGTCCCAACTGCTAGGTATGGTGAAGGGCAGGTTTGATCCGCGTTCAACCATTCCGGCTCAGATCGCTGAATTAGAGCAAAACCTAAAGGATCTGACTAAAGTGGCTCAAGAAAAGATGACTGCTATGAACAAGCTTCTCACTGATGTTTCAACAGCTACGCAGAAGTCTTGTGAAGCTGAAGCTGTTGTGACCCGTGTGTGTGAAGATCTTGAGCAGAAAAAGAGAGATCTGGCCGCTTTCAAGGAAGTTTAAGTTTGTTCTATTTGGTATTGAGTGTTTGTAATATGTTTGTGTTGATCTTAGATTTGGTTGGATTCTTTCTTCTTCTTTTTTGAAACTGATTTGGGATTGTGATGATTTTTATGATGGAATTTTAATTATCTTGTGGTTGTTTTACTCTTTATATTTATTTTGGTTTGCGTATTTGTTAGTGGCACCTGAATTTTAAGATATTTTTATTGTAATGTGGTTGTTTGTTTATAAATAGTACTTGTATTGTTCTCATTTTGTTTAGTTTTTTATGATGGCTTACCCTGCGGCCACTGCTCTTATTCACAATTTGGAACAAAAACTACATCGTTTGGTTGATGATAAAGCTGAGGTTGAAGTGCGATAGGAAGCCTCATATGTTGTTCGCAATGAAGTGGCCGACCAATGGTATAAGGCGGGTCTTATTTATCAGGCGTTCACCATTCGTGGTTAGATTGTTAGTGCCCATGAAGCGGCGTTGTGTATATACGTCTTGGTCAATGACGAGTTGAATATCGCTGAACACATTCTTATGGAATCTAATGAGACACGTTGGCGACTTGATCAAGATATCCCTCGTTTTGCTAAGCTACTCTGAGCTCTCCGTGTTATTGGGATGTAGAAGTTGTGATTGCAAAAAAAAAAAAAATAGTCATGACTGTTATGCTTATAGTTGTAATCTTCGTGATCATCTTGTAATTAAATGCTTTATCTTTTTTCTGGACGCGTGGATGTATTTGTCCTGGATTTACGTGCTTTTCCTTGTGCGTGGTATTTATTTTAATTTAAGTTTTCCTTTTATTTTTGCCTTAGTGTATATTTCTATTCTTTCTTCCCTTTCTTTTTCCTTCTTCTCTCTCTCTTCTTCTCTTTTTTTTGAAGGATGGCTCATGAGCTACATGGGTATACCTTTACCATGGTTTCGGTAACCGCTATTGTCATAACCTCGGACGCACGTAAAGAACTCGAGCGACTCCTAGTAGTGAAGGACGAAGTAGGAATGTTAATAACCCATAGGTTAGCTCATCGGGCTACCATGGATGCCGCTTGGGGGGATCAGTATGAAATGTTTGAACTTGATCGGAAGGCTCATGCTGATGTTCGTATTATGGGTGACGTCAATCGGCTGCTTTTTGAGGCTCATGCGAGGCGGTGTGCTGCCAACTCTCAGTATCAGGAGGTTGTGATTATGATGAAAGATTTAGATTGGGAGGTAGAAATCTGTTATGGAATGTTAGTGGAGTCGGACGATTAGTTTGTGGTAATGTCTTTTATTGTATCTTTTCTTGGGATTTGTAATTCCTAAATGCCTTTATTTCTGTAATTGTCTTTTGTTGACCATGTGGTAATAAATATATATTGCCTCTTTTATTTAAACCTGTCTATGCCTTCTCATTTTTCTTTTACACACACATTTACTCTTTCTTGTATCTTTCCTTTGAACATGTCTCATCGACTTCACGGATATACTTTGACCATGGTTGTCGTGCCTTCTTTCGTGACACCGCTTGGTAAGAAGGACCAATTAGCACGACTTTTAGTGTTGAAAGATGAAGTGGGGCTATTAATGACCCATAGGATGAGTCGTACTGCCTCCATGTGGGTTTCTTTTAGGGAACATGATGAGACTCTCGAGATTCCTCGTAGTACCAATTCCTCTGATCGGGTTCTTCAGGATGTTTATCATTTTCATAATGAAGCAGTCACTCGGTGTTATTTAGATACTCGGTTGTACGATGAAGTTCTTATTATGAGGGATTTGGACCGAAAGATAGAGGCTTGTCGCGCGGTGATCGCTAGTCAGGACGATTAATCCTATAATCCTCTTGATGTCCCCTAGAATGTTACTAATGCTTATTGGTGCTTTAATGCTTTATTGAATGTGTAGTTGTACCCTACGCTTGTATTTATTATATTTCTTTCCTTATTGCGGTATTTCAACCTTAATCTTTTACTCTCTTCTTGCTTTTTATCTGTTCTGAAATAGTATATATTATCTTCCCTCTTTTTCATATGTCACGGGCTTATTTGGTAGTGGAGATTACTCGATTGACTCAAATGTCTAATGTGCTGAGTGTTGTGTTTGACCGTTTTGATCGTGAGAATAGTATCGCACATTCCCGTTTTATAGATGCGGATCGTCTTTTACAAGAGGCACGTCACGTGGGTCGATTGCTTCCTCTTTTATTTTTAGACCACCACCTCTATTATCATGAACGTAGTGTTTCAGCTTAATTCCAATGTCTGGATATGTTTCAATCTTTACAAGTGGTGGAAGTAACTCTTAACTCAGCTCAGGCGGCGCTGCAAGCTATTCCTTGAGGGTAGACGTACTTTAAAGGAGAGTCATTTCGGGCAGTGTTGGGATTTTTTATTTTTTTTTTAGATATAACTGACACTGATTTTGCTCGGGCTGATCGGGTGGTTATATCCGACCTGAAGTTGGAGCTTCGTAACCTCAAATGGGCTATCTTTATGGCCGACATGATCGGATACGCTCGCCTTGTGGAAACCCTTCGGTTTGTGTTTGATGTCAGTCATTGTAGTTGCATAACATGGATCTATACGCCAATGTTCTAAGTTCAAAAGACAACGACTGTGCGCCCCTATTAGAGTCCTTCAACGCTGGGGAGGAAATGGAACTTGATGAGCGAAATTTAGTTCGCGTGACTGTGTGTTCGAGTCGCGCGAATTTCTTTACTTACTTTTTGTACCCATCGTAATGTTATATGAATGCTTGTCTATTTCTCTCTCTGTTTTTTGTTTTGAACATGTTGTGTTACTTTTTCTCTTTTTCCCCTTTTTTGATAGGACACGTCGGTTTGGATGTTTGGAGTATGTCGCGGATGTTTAATGGAGTATTCAAACATGGGTCCTTTTCCCTCTGTCGTTCTTGTGACCATTGTAGTATTCGGTTGTGGTCGGGCAGGGGCGCGTTTCCCTCTGCCGCTCTTGCGACCGTTATAATTTTTAGTTAAGTGGTCGAATAGGAGCGTTTTTCCCTCTGATGCTCTTTTGACCATTGTAGTATTCGGTTCTGGTTAGGCAGAGGCGTTTTTCCCTCTGCCACTCTGGTGAACGTTGTGGTATTTCAGTTGAGTGGTCGAACAAGAGCATTTTTCCTTCTGCCGCTCTTGTGACCATTGTAGTATTCGGTTGTGGTTGGGCAGGGGCGCTTTGCCCTCTGCCGCTCTTGTGACCATTGTGGTATTTCAGTTGAGTGGTCGAACATGGGCGATTTTCCCTCTGCCGCTTTTGTGACCGTTGTGGTATTTCAATTGAGTGGTCGAACAGGGGCGCTTTGTCCTCTTCCGCTCTTGTGATCATTGTAATATTCAATTAATTGGTCGATCATGGGCGCTTTGCTCTTTGCCGCTCTTGTGACCACTGTGGTATTTCAGTTGAGTGGTCGAAAAGGGATGTTTTTCCCTCTGTCGCTCTTGTGACCATTATGGTATTTCAGTTGAGTGGTCGAACAGGGGCGCTTTGCCCTCTGCCGCTCTTGTGACCATTATAGTATTCAGTTGAGTAGTCGAACATGGGCGTTTTTCCCTCTGTCGCTCTTGTGACCATTGTAATATTTAGTTAAGTAGTCGAATATGGGCTTTTTTCCCTTTGTCGCTCTTGTGACCATAGCATTCAACCTCAGAGGCAAATAAGATAAAACAAGAGTTTTTTTTATTGAAGATCGGAAAAAAAATCCGTAGTATTGCTCATGCATGAAACCCTTTTAACCACTTGTCGTTGATATGTGTCTTAACCTTGGATCCATCCATCCGTTTTAAGTGGTAATATCTGTTTTCCGCAGTCTTTCAGACTATGAAGGGTCCCTCCCAGTTGGCTGTAAACTTCTCAGCGCTTGTGTTCCGCTGTACATGTGATGCAATTTTGAGCACTAGGTCGTCGACTTTGAAAATTTTCTCTATGACCTTCTGGATGTAATGGTTTGCGACGCGCTTCCTGTATGCTTCAACAAAACGTTCGGCGTGAGCTCTTCTTTCCTTTATAGTGTCCAGGTGGGCAAAACGACTAACCGCGTCTGGCGTGGTTAGGCTTGCCATGGAAACTCTTGCTGAAGGGATGGAAATTTCTGCTGGTAGAATGGCATCTTCCCCATAGACTAAGGAGTAGGGTGACGTTCCCGTCGAGCTGCGTTAAGAAATCTGATATGCCCATAATGCTAGTGGCAACTGCTCGTTCCATTCCCTATGGTGATCATGTACGGTCATGCTTATGATTCTTAGCAATGTTTTGTTGGTGTCTTCCGCCTGGCCGTTTCCCTGGGGGTAATATGGAGTGGATGTATGTAGTCGACTGTTGTACTGTTCCAATAAGTTATGAACATCCTTGTTTACGAACGACTTGGCATTGTCGGTTATGGTGATTATTGGAGCTCAGAATCTGCATATTATATGCTCTTTGATGAACGCGGCGATCCTGCATAATCTTTCAGAGGGATTGCCTCTACCCACTTTGAACTATACTCGGCTGCGGTGATGATATATTTATATCGTTTGGAGGAGTTTGGTTTTATCGTCCCAATTAGGTCCAGGCCCCAACTGTGGAACGTCTAAGGTGTGACAATGTTGTGTAGCTAGGACTGAGGTGCATGAATCAGAGGTCTGTAGGTCTGACAACTTAGACACCTCATTACGTGCATTGTTGTGTTATTCTACATGGTCGGCCAATAGAAGCATTCCTTCATAGATTTGTAAGAATAACTTGTGCATCCCTTGATGTTCCACGTCATGTGACTTGGTCATGACTTTTATTGCCTCTTCTTTTGATAAACATCTCATGACCGCATTGTTGTAACTCCAAGTCCATTCATTTATGAAAAATATGTTGGATTTCTTCTGTATTTTGAGTGTTGCTCTTCTTCCCTCGGGTAATTTACCATGCTGGATAAAATTTATATATGGTTGCCTCCAATCGTCTTCTTCTTCCATACATACCTCAGACGGTTGTGGCGTTGCTTGACAATCTCTGCAACTGTCCTGGACGGCTGCCGCCTGGGATGCCATACTGGGCCAGTACACCCCTAGTCTTTGTAATCGCCTATATTGACGGACATTACCAGTTTTCCCGCATGACTTCTCGTGCAATCTTTGTATCGTTTCCTCCGCTTTCCTTTTTCTCAAGCAACGTGCCAAGGATCCTCCTGGTGCTTTATGATAGAGTGTGCCTTGGATTGTTATGAATTGTTTTAACACTTTTATCGGGATGGTATGCTCTTCGTTGGTCCTTGGAAGATCCTCAAGGTATACCTTTCGCTAATCGTCCGCGTCTTCGAATGCCGCATCTTCCCTCCAAGTGCTAGATAGATCTCTTCGCTTTATTATCACAGTTCCTTTCTCCTTGCCATTTAATTGGATATTTGGTGCGAGTGTGGCTAATGCATCCGCGTGCCTGTTGGAGCTCCTCGTTGTGTGTTCAACCGTAGTCGATCCCATTTTAACCATTAGGTTCTGTATTTCCGCTCTGTATGGTGCTAACTGAGCCTCTTTCACTTGAAACTCATCGTTTACTTGGTTGATTATTAACTTGGAATCTCCTCTTACTTCTAAATTTCCGATGCCGAGTTCCTTGGTTATTCTCAATCCCAGTATAAGTGCTTCGTATTCAGCCACGTTATTACTGCAATAAAAGTCCATCTTGAAGGCATAGGATAATATCTCTCCAGTGGGTGTTTCAAATACGATGCCAACTCCCCCAAATTTCTCGTACGATGATTCGTTCGAAGGACATGGTCCAGGCATCTCCTTCCACCTCCGCTACTTCCCCTAACACATCATCATGGGTGGACGTATCGTCACTTCCTGGGAAGGCATCCAAAAGTTCGGAAATTGCCTGCCCCCCCGGACACCTATGGGCTTTTGATATTTGATTTCAAACTCGAATAACTGTAGGAGCCATATCAAGGTCCTTCCCGTCAAGATTGGTTTCATCGCAAGATATACGATCGGATTTGTCACCGCAATGACAATGGTTTCATGCATCATAAGGTATGGCCTCAACTTTTGCGCCGTGTATATCATAGTTAGGCATGCTTGTTCAAACTTTGGGGTACCGCAGCTCGGCGTTCTTCAGTACCCGGCTAACGTAATAGATGGGTGATAGGTTGTTGTTCCCATTGTCTTGTGCTAGGACTACTCCTATGGCTCGGATTGTGAAGGAGGTATAAAGGTAGAGGGGATCTCCCTTTAGAGGAGGTCTGAGTACCTGAGGACTGACCAAACATTGCTGGAGTTTACGGAATGTGTCCCGTTGTGTTTCCCCCCACTCGAATCTCGTGTTTTTCTTTAGCATTGGGAGAAACACGGTCAGAAGCTGGGCGAGGCCTGAGATGAAACGATGTATGTATGATATTCTTTCGATGAAGGTTTGCAGTTCCTTCAGGTCTTTGGGATGCGTCATCATGGTGATATCTTTCACCTTGTCTGGGTCGACCTGTATCCTCTCATCCGTTACCATGAAGCCGAGGAACTTGCCCGAGGTTTTTCTAAAAGCACACTTAAGCGGATTATTTTTAACTTGAATCTGCAACATTTGTCAGACGCCCGCCTCAAATGTTCAACATGGTCTTCCCTTGCTCTTGATTTAACTACGATATCATCTACATACACTTTCATGCTTTGGTGGAGGAGGTCATGGAATATCAGTGTCATCACCCTTTGATAGGTGGTTCCGACATTTTTTATCTCAAAGGGCATGACCACATAATAAAATTTATCGTATGTCGTCTGAAATGTTGTTTTAAGCGCGTCTTCAGTCGCCATTCTGATCTGGTTGTAACCGCTAAACCCGTCCATGAACGATAAAATCCTGTGTACTTTTGTGGCGTCTACTAAAGCATCTATACGTGGCACCAGAAAATCATTCTTTGGGCATGCACGATTGAGGTCTCGGTAATCCATTCAACACCTGATCTTCCCATTCTTTTTTACAACAAGTACAACGTTAGCCAGCCACGTGGAGTGTTGGATAGCCTTTATAAATTTGGCCTCCAACAGGCGCTCGACCTCTTCTTTTATCGCTGAAGCGACTTCTTGCGAAAAATCACGGCTCCATTGTTTGATGGGCTGGAATTCGGGCGAAACACCAAGATTATGAGTGACAAAGTCACAATCTAAGCCCGGAATTTTGTCATACTTGAAAGTAATCACATGTTTGTACTCTATCAGCAATCCAACTAGCGCGTCTCCTTTTTTTTCCTTCAAATTCCTACTTATTTTGATGAATCGTTATTCTTCCTTTGTTTCTATATTTACTTTTTCCATTCGTTTGTAGTCACGTATTTTATGTCGCGCTCCTTTTCCATTTCCATTATGTCCCTTCCGATTGGTTCCGAAAGTGATTCGGTCTCTTTAGCTAGTCTTGAGGGTGACTTCATCACTTCTTGATTGATAGAATCTAGAATGCATTCGTGCTCGTGATCGGGAGTCCACTCAGTTGATTGCTGTAAGCGGTATATATGTCCTCCTTCTGTCCTTCAAAACCTTCGGAACTGAGAACTTTCTTACAACTTTTACTCTTTTGAGGGGGGGCTGACCGTTATCCGTGACGGTCTGAGTACTGATTTTACAGTTTTTTCTTGGCGGATACTTCTTCCTTCCACTTATGTAGTGGGGTGAGTACATTCACAGGTATTTCTTCCACTTCTTTTGGGATATCATAGAAAACAGCATCCGCCATACAATGCTTCCTCCGGACCAAAGGGGTTGTTGGTTGCTGCGATCCGATACTGATTTCCTCCCATGTTCGTCTTCACGCACTGGTGATAGGTTGATGCCACGACTTTGTGTTTGAGCAACCATCCTCGCCCTAACAATATATGAAAAGTCGTATCATCTTTTAGCACATAGAATGGCGTGAGGCCTTTTATCGACCCAATCCTCGTTACTAGGCTGACAACTCCTATAACGATTTGAGTATTCGCTCTGAATCCCGTTAATTTGGTAGCATTCATATGAATGGACGATCGTTGCACACCTAAAATTTCCAATGTATGAAGCGAAATTAGATTTAGAGATGCACCTCCATCAACAAACGCTTTTTTTAGTTGTTGCTTGTTGATGGTCGTCGTGAGATTAAGTGGTCGAAGATGTTCTCCTGGGTAGCAGATATCCTTATCAGTGAAGATGATCGCTCCTTTTGGCGTTGGGCTGTAGGGCTTACCAGTGGCTATTGCTGCGATGGCCTTTGATGCCTCCTGAGTGTGGTTTTCACTGGATCCTACTGAGTCAAAGAACTGTTGTGTCAGGATTGTTTTGGCGAACTTGCAGGCTACGCTTTTAGTATTATCAAAACCCGGGGCCTCTTCCTCTGCTTCACACACTTCTTCCTCTATTGGTTCCCAGGGCCTCTAGGTGTCCTCCCGTGGGTTGTGCGACATCATCATGAACTGATGCTGGGGAAGCGGATTTTGGTTGATTGCTATTCTACCCATTTCAATATCTCTTGTGTTTGCGTTTCTTTTTCGCTGAAAGATGCGGCGAAGGGAGAAACACTCATGTGTCGGGTGATCCACTCGACGATGGTAGTGGAAGTATCAAGCATTTATTTTTTCGAACTTATTGATATCCACAACCAAGGATGGTAGTGTTACTTCCTAATTCGCCACCTACTGTTCGAGTAAAACGATGATCTTCTCTCGACTACACGGTATATCTGTTCTAGGTCCTCTGTTACCTCTCCCCGTGTTGTAGGGGTGAAACACGGGGCCCCTTCTTGCTTCGGTGTTGACCATAGCACGACCGTTGAACCCTGGGACTGACGCGGTATTAACTGAATGTTGTCATGTGTGCTTCATATTTCCTAGGCTCAAAATGTCCGCGCAATCTGCTAATTTGGTTGTCGTTTCTTCTAATTCTACGAATGTCTGAAACTTAAAGTTTGGAGATTTCATTTGAATATAAGTTCCATTTCACGCACACAGATTTCTACTAGAGTTTCTTCCTTGCTTTCTTCATGGCACTTGAGGGATAGGTTCCGGAACCGATTGATGAATTTTCCGATTTCCTCTCCTATTCTCTGGTTACACCTGCTGAGATCGATCATCGTGACCTTCTTTTTTGCTGAATGAATTTTTCTTAGGAACAAACTACTCATTGCTTCCCATGACTCTGTGCTTCCAGGATTTAGGTTGTCATACCAGGTGAAAGTGGTGTCTGATAAAGATTTAGGGAATTCTCTTAAGCACAACTTTCCGTCAGATGCATATAGATTCATTATTGACAAAAACCGACTAAGGTGTTCACGAGCGTTCCCCCGTCCATCACAAGTCTTGATCTTGGGAGACGTATATTCTTCCAGGTACTGATACTCGTCTATCTCGATCGAGTATGGGGTGTTCATGGAATCGTAGCTATCATGATTGATTATCCTGTAGTGTTCTTCCAAGTACTTGGTGATTGCCTCCTGTGATGCTCCAGTGAGGACCCTTCTTTGTCTATTTCTTTCCTCGCGACCGCCGTTTCTTCCTCCGCTTATCTCATGAGCTTTCGTAGCTCATGTTGGCGTCGATTGTGTCCCTCCATCTCGATCTGCATGTCTTGAAAAGTCTGCTTCTGCTGAATGTCTTTCTTTGGTTGCTGCCTATCCTTGTTAGCCAGTGCTTCTACCTTTTCCGTGTGGATCGTTTGTACGATCGGTGTGTTGACGATGGTTTATCTTGATGGATCATCGTCATCGATTGTGTCTTCTATTGTTACTTCGTCGTTAATCGGCTGGTTGGATGGTATGGATGGAGTGTCTTTCCATGAGTGCATCTTGCTGGACTAGAGACGAGTCTCCCATTGTGGTCACCAAAATATTTTGGAGTAAATTTATAAAGGGGAAACCAATCTTAATCATAGCAAGGACTACACCCTTCCTTCTACGTGTCCGGTCCATAAAAAGATCCTCTACTTATATTGTTTCTTTTCCTTATATAGACTTTTTCTGTTAATCCTCTTGTACACATGTCTCCCTCTAATCTCTCATTATTACTAAATTGTCATTTTGTCATTCTTGCCTCCAACTTACCATCTTATTCTTCTCTTATCCTTGTACCTTCATGGGTGTGTTCCTAAGTGTTTGGGCTTGACCCTTGAATTCCTAAGGTGATAATAGACTTAAGACCATCTAGTAAGACTGACTCCCCTATCCATGGGTAGTCATTTTTCAGGTATTAACAACGAGCATCCATGTAAATATTATAAGGTTTTAACCTGTAGGACCTTGACAAAAGGTAACCAGATGTGCAGCTCAGCATAAAAGTAATTTTTCCAACATCGGCAGGCATCAAGAAAGTACCAGAGCGAGAGGAAAAAGTATTCAACTGAGTTATATGACGGAGTGGTGCCCAAGGACGTAAATTTATTGATGACATGTTGTCTAAGAATGTAATAAGCTCCTTACCAGGTCTTGGACGCTTGTGTGACCAGCGGAGTATCCTTGTCATTTTCTCCTCATCAACAAGTGTCTTATAAGGATCACGGGCATAACCCTTATAATGTTCTCATAACCATGCTTGAAGGAAATTAACATTTACGAATGTCTCTACTTTCATAAAGCCATTGGAGACATGCATATCTGATACTAGTATACTACAGAATCAAGATAAGAGTATAAAAAATCCAAGGAATAAGCTACCTATAGACAAGGCCGCACCCTGTGATATCTTGATGGAGAGAGGAACTATTATCGACTTTATCTTAAGGAGAGAACCATCATCGAATATTTCTCTTGATAGCCACAAGCATAAAAACGCAACAACACTCAATGTGTCATCCAAAACCTGTCATGGCTTTGCTTTTCTCGTCCACCACTGCGCCATCCACCAAGTATAGAAACACTTCTCAACATAGACTTCACGTCATATTCATCCATTTTCTTTACTAAATTCAGACGAAATTTTTATTCCTTCTCATTCACGAAGGTCAAGATTCCTTGAGACTGGAAGATGTAGCAGGATAGCCACTCTAAGGTGTTTGTCAATTTTCCTCATCTGCATATAAAAGTGTGAGTTGGGATGCACCATCGCGAGAGAAGAGCAACCACGCCGCGCACATCCTTCTTGGGCCAATGGGTACCAGATATTCTAACAACTTCATAAATATGTGCATCCTTCAACAAAGTTATGATATGATCCTTACCAAACATACTCCTCAACCATCCATCCCGACCACTCAAAAGAGACTGGAGGATTCTGAAATCAATATGTGAAGCATCATATTATCTTTTCTAAGGATAAAATCGCATTACATGTTCAGGAGCAACTGACAGAGAGTTCACAGCTTCACCTAAATTTTTGAGGACACGCATGACATGACCAGGGTGGACTTTAGCATGAGAAGAAGCAAACATAAAGAAGTCATCGTACACGTTTGACATATCTCTAGCATGCCCAGAACCAGAAGTATTGGTTTTTCTATTGATAAAGGCAGAATCATCATTATAATCATGTGACATCTCAACGGAATCAACAAGAATACTTTTACTCATTTCAAGTTGTACAAGAAGATTAGAAAGTAGAAGTGATAATTTTATATACAACAACGGAAATATAAAATCATAAGATTCAAAGCCTTGGTATCTTTACTAAATGCTCGCCTCTTTTTTCAATAGAATAGGGAGAAGATAGCCAAAAACATACATACCTGGTGTAAATGCTTCACATATGAAATAGAAGGCAAAAGCTAGACTAAGCTTGACTCACAAAAAGCAATGAATGCTGCCAATGTTGAGAGAAACGTGAGTATTAACTCACGGCAAAAACAAACAAACAATTTCACGTGAATATTCATTCACGTAAAAAAAAAGGTTTTGGTCTGAAACCCTAGATCACCTGGGAACAATGGTTGGCTATGAAGTTGATGTTCTTATGCAACACAAAGGACTAACAAGGTCTTCAAAAGAAAAACTAGGGTTTAGGGATGCTTGTGATTCAAACAAGCATATGAGAAGTTCTTTTGAGGAAAATATATACATAAACTCAATCTAGAACTGTATACTCATATAAAAGAAACAAGACAAAGCTTACCTCGCTTTTGATAGCCAATTAATGCTATGATAGTCGAGCACATGGTAATGATATTGAAGAGGAGAAGGAAGTAAAGAAGAGAATAACAAAATTTCTCTTTACATCGAATCATTATTTAGAGTTTGGGAAGGGAACGGACTTCCCTTTGATCCATACAATAAAACCAGGCTCCACCTTTGTCCACCCTCTAACTACAGTTTGTCCACCCTAGTTCTAACCGAGCTTGTCAATATAGCCTCAACCAAGACACACACGTCTATCAACTCCGCCAAGCTTGTCGTGTCCAGCTTTGCTCAAACTTGTTTGTCCAACTTCAATCAAAGCACATTCATCTATATCATACCTAGGCATGCCTATCCAACTCAACTCCGAGCCATGATCATTTGCTTGCCATTAGGCTATGCTTTTTCGACCAATTATGGGCGTTGATTTACCGTGGATCATTACTTATTTATCCAAGATGGCCTTCTAACTTGCTTATTCGAAAGTTCAATACGACTACTACTCTTATGGTAAATCTAAACCTAAACATTGAAATAGAAAGTTATATTTTGTTTTATTTTCGTCTGAAAGGCCACCATCTAGTGCTTGCCATGCAATATTACTCGTTCCACGCCTAGCAGAGGACTTAATGTAGATGGTGAGTTTTTAACAACGATAAAATAGTAAAATGATCTCTCAAGACTTGAGTCTGAGAAGTATTAAACTTTAAAATTCTGCAAAGAATTTTTAGGCAGGTATTTATCCTTGTCCTCTCTCAGGTGCTAACCCATGTCCCCTCTTTATATATATGGTCAGTTACATATAAGATCAAATTTAATGAATTGACCAACATTCATTATTGTACAAAATCAGAGTAACACTAGTGCTTACTACGACATTCCCAATTGCTTTATGATTTTTACATAAAATCTCAAACTCCTAGATGGATTGCCCACTAGTATAGAGCAATTTGAGTATTATTTGGTGTTACACTCCGCAAATGGATTCCTAAAAAACTAACTTATGTCAGTATCCATGCCCAACTGAACAATACTGACTCACTAAAATACCTATATAGCTTTATATAGAAAATTACATATGAATCTATTTGATTAAAGTACTACAGTTGTGCTTAGTTTCAAAGTCAAAATTGTGCTAGATGCACTTTCATAGCTTCTATTAGCTAAACCCAGCCTCAGTAACATTAATTCTTGTTTAAAGAGACAACTATGAATTGGTGAAAAGAATTCAATTTAGGGTTTTCGAAACACTTAAAAAATAAGTTCGCAACACTTATAAGCATTTAAAACGATCAAATAATGCTTTCAAACCCTAATTGACAAAGGAGATGTTATATTTAAAGCATTACAAAGGATTATAGCACAATAATTGTGAGTCTTAGTCTCAAAGACTAAGCTTGTGCGTTTTTGTCTCAAAATCAAGACTAGTGCGTCATAGTCTCAAAGACAAGATTAATGTGTCTTAGTCTAGAAGCGTAAGACTAATGCATCTTAGTCTAACCCATACTACGGATCATGTGCGTCTTTGTTCAAAGACCAAACTCGCGCACTTTTATCTCAAAGAACTAAACTAAGGCGTTTTACCTCTTTGTCCAAACAAGGCATTTTACTTTTTTCCCTAAACTTGTGTGTCTTAGTACAAAGAGTAAATCTCCTGCGTCTTTGTTAGACCACAAGACCTCTACGTCTTAGCCTAAAAAGTATAATACTAATGTGACATAGTTTAACTCTAACACAAAAAACGTGTGCGTCTTAGTTCTAAAAGACCAAAACTAAGGCGTCTTACTCATTTTGTCCAAAACTAGGCATTTTACCCTTTTGTCCTGAACTAATGCGTCTTAGTTCAAATAAACAAAACTCGTGCGTCTTTGTTCCAAAGAAAAAAATCGTGCACTTAGTACAATAGCCAAATACTAAGACATCTTACCCTATGATCCTAATGCTAATGCGGATTAGTACAACTCCTTCCAACTAAGGAGGCTTAGTATTAAACCTTTCAACTAAGGAGGCTTAGTATCAATCCTTTCAACTAAGGAGGCTTATTATTAGCCCTAAAAACTAAGGCGACTTGGTATAGTCCAAACCTAATCCGACCTACGCATTAGCCTAATGTTCATCCACCTTAGCATTAGCTCCTAATGCTTGCTTATTTTGGTTTGCTTCACATATACAAGCTTCAAAATCTTAATTTATCTATAAAATGCCACACTAGGCCTCATTCATATGTGGCCTCACACTCATAACTTTTATGCCTTCACGTACATTTTTTCATGCTCGGCAGCATACACTTATTTCTACAAAATAAGCATGTCAATACAAATTGACCTAGTTGAACATATTATTCCTAATAAATAAAATAACTACATATTTTATTTTATTTTATTTTAGTCTGTTAAGACTTATCATCCTAGTCAAGCGAGACAGGTCTTCAGTCAAAAGACTAAGCAAGTCTCATTCGAATTAATACTATTAGTAGTACTTAATACTAAAAAAATTACAAGAGACATCAAATGTCACAAACGGGGGGATATTCATTAGGGTATTGGTCTGGCGGTCTATGTCACGTGGTGCAACAATGCACCCACTATAGAGAAAACTCTGGAAAGTTCGATCCCCAATTGAGAAGAAGAGTAATGGGTTGAGTAACCTTTCATTCAACCTTAATCGAAATGGGGAGCAGTTGTCAACACTTTCTCCACCTTCTCCACTTCACCACTACTCAACCATCGACACTTTCTTCCAGAGAAGAGGTCAGGTGAACGTTACAATAGCTATGATTATAAAATAGATTTTTCAATCTATTAAACATATGAGAATTCCAAGTTTAAGTCTAAAATTGAACAAGATTTTTGAAGTCGAACACTAAGACAAGTCTAATATCGAACAACTCGATCATTCAACCTTCTCACACAAGGAATTGTTCATAGTTATTCACACATATTACATCCCACAAAGTCTGATACTTTAACCCCAATCCTTCTCTTGCTTCCCTCCCTAAGACCAACCCTTCTCCTTCTCCTTTGTGACTGAAGCAAAATTAGAACGTCCATTGCTTGGTTTAGGACATAATTGTACAGATTGATCTCTCGAATCTAAACAAAGTACTTCAACAATATAAATGTTTAAAGATTAGACGAACATTCATCTGCTCACCCCACTTTTCCCAATTTACGTTTTGAATTCGTTTTTTCCACAAACAACAGTACTCTGAGGCCTTCGTTTAGAGTAGGGTGGAATGATAATTGCTTCCAAAAAAGATCAGTATCTTCTATTGGGATCAAGTTATATCTGTACATAGTCATTGTGAGTATCAAAAAGTTGCTTGACACGTGGCAGCAAAGTGCGGAGCACAAGATGTCCGGATCCAGGGATCGAACCAGGGATCGTACCAGGGATCGAACTAGGGATCGAACCAAGGATCGTACCAGGGATCGTACCAGGCATCGTACCAAGGATCGTACCAAGGATCGAACCAGGGATCGTACCAGGGATCGAACCAAGGATCGTACCATGGATCGAACCAAGGATCGTACCATGGATCGAACCAGTCCCGTAGGACAAGAGATTGGGTCGACACGTGGGACGATTAGAGGACGCCACGTAATAGAGTTGGATGACTCATCGATCCAAGTTAGATGACTCATCGACCCAACTCCTTTACGTTTAAAAGGCAAAGAAGAAGAACAAGAAAGGGATCGGCCTCAACCGGGAAGGGAAAAACTGGAGCATACTATAAGAGAAATCAGAGCTCTAATGGAGCTTTTTGTAACCAGAAATTAATCAATAAAAACCCTCTCAACTTCACCACCCGTGGATGTAAGCCATTAAGGGCTGAACCACGTTAAATCCTGTGTGCAATTTTCTCTTTTCTTTTGTTAATTTGAGCAATAATTTTGGTTGATTTGGGTTGAAGAGAATTTCAGCCCAAACAATTTGGTGCTAGAAACAGGGACGAGTAATGGATTTATCCAACCTGCTACACAAAAATCGAAGAATTGAAGATTTAGGAATTTCTGTGTTCATCCGAAATTGGGAATTTTGGGAATCAAGTTGAGGTTGACATACGATTGATAATGAAGTTATGTTACTGATGAGAGAAAAAAGATTGGGTTACGATTAGATTAACGTTATCGAGCTAATTGAATGAAGAAAACAGAACAACCAAAATTGTCTACAACAACCAAAAGTTGCGAACAGCAAAACCTAGAACCAAAAATTGCGATCCTCCATCTTTTCTCTTTCACCGAGCCTAAGAAGAAGTTTTGCTTCAGTTTTTCCTCACCTGAACTCTGTTGCAAGCGAAGATTTGGAGCTTGCAAAATCCACTCAGTACTTACTCATAAGCTTTCCCTCACAGTAAATGGGTTCGAAATATCACGCTGCATACATGCTATGAACAGGTTTTATGATCTAATTTCATTTTCTATTTCAATCTCTATGTTTACAATAAAATTAGGGTTCATGTTAAATTAGGATTTTTAACGGCTGAAGTGTTCAAACTTCAATTCATAAGCATATGAAAGTCTGGGTTAGTTATAATTTGTGTGAATTTTAGGTTTACATTTCAATTTTGGGAAATAAGTAAATTAGGGTTCTTGATTGAAATGTGGTAGATCTCCTGATCCTTCATTTTAATTGAAAACCCAACTTTAGATTTGTCATCAGACCATTTTAATCTCTACTACCCATCTAATGATCTGAGTTAGATATACTTCCAATTGATGAATCTATGAATCTTTCGGTGAACTGATTTGTTCATCAATTTCATGTTTATGGATCCATGGGTGAATTGTTTTATGAGCATGTTACATACTAATTTGCTATAGTAATGATTTGATTGAAGAAGTTCATCACATTATTGAATCCTGTTTGAAAATCTTATATGCCTTGTATACTATAACCTCAGTTCTTGTTTTACTGATATCCATCTATCCAACTGATAGACTTTTCTGAAATTTTATCATGTTGTTACTTGCTAAGAAATGGAGGTATCCTCCAAATTTCATTATGATCAGGTTAGGAAAGGCAGTGGAAATTGTTGCAATACAGAGAACTATTCCTGTAGGATGTGATTGGGTTGATGGGTTTAAATGAAGTACTTATAATGCATGCATGACTCTCATTTTTGTATATCTTGAACCCATTTCTGTTATGAGTAATGAGTAAAAATTTCAAAACAAATGGATCATGATAAGCACCTTAAATAGAGGACTTTATACAATTGTGTCTGCCTGAATTCAACAATTTTGGGGGGTATGATGTCAGTCATATCACATAATCTAACAGTCACTTTTAACTCAAATTTTTATAACATGATACTTTCATTAAGAGTAAAAGGATGTTTATTGTACTTTACCCTGTTTGGATGTTTACTGAAGCTTCCATTAGTTCTTAACTGGTTGATATAGCTCTAATCAAACCATTGCATCTAGTTGTTCCTGTAATTTCAAGGAGGAAATGAGTTCTCAATATATGATGAACTTTCTTTTTATTCTTCTAATGTTAGTCGAGCTCAAAGATGTTTCAGGTAAAGAGTACAGATTGTAGTTCAAATAATTTTGAGCAGAACTCAATAAGCAAGATGAATTTGGGATGTTTGAGAGTTTCTCTGAACGACTCCAACTTCTCGAACTAGCATTGCCGACAGTTGGACCAAGGTGCTGTAAATCATAATACTGTACACCATTCCACGTTTCGCGATTTCATTCCTGCGCAGCAAGCTCTAGTCCAACAGCTTCAGCAATTCTGTAACCTTCTGAAGCAAATCTTCGCAAGCTTCTGAGGAGAAATTCCACAAGCATCAGGAGCATGAAATCCGCAAATCTCGCTTCTGATGCCACAATTCCGCAACACCAGGTTTCCATCCCGCAACATGATTCAATTTCAGTTTTGCAAGCATCCTTTCTCTTTGCGCAAAAACGCTAACAAAATTCAGGGGGGCAGGTAAGTAATTCCTATGCCTTCCAATTCAAACTCAAAAGAGATAAGTATAAGTTATTTTTCCCCAAATATTTGATTGCAACACTCATTCTATATTGTGAATAATGGTTTCATCTTATCCATGATTCTTAATAGTCATATATGAATGATTGAATCATGAACTTTATTTATTCTTTAAGAACATAAGCGTATCATTTCATGCTTACAGTGAAATCCTGCTAGAATGATAGGGAAAATTCAAGTTGTTAAAATATGTGAAAAGCATGATTTAACATGTTTAAACTTAAATTTATATAAATTGAGTTGAGCTTATTCAACTCAGGTTGTCCTGCAACTCAGTTGAACTGTATTTAAACATTTTCCATGTTGTATAACAAATAATAACATGATGTCAGTTAACTTGAAGTACAAAATTCAATTCTATATCTCAAAACATACAATTGTCTTTCACATGTATTTAAATTGTGCATCTTAACCACAGTTCCAATTGTACTTCATTAATCTACATTGAAGATACTTTTTGTTTATCTTCAAGTTATTTTGTTTTACTTGATTTGCAATCCATGAATCAAAATTGATTTGCGTAGTCACTTATACAGGAAATAAATTGATAGAGTCACTGTTTTGTAGCACTTTCAACTGCTATTAAGTTCTGTCATTTAAACTTAGATTACAATACTAATATATGAATAGAACTTATAAAACCTCAACATTTGAAGCTTAATATGCAACTTTAATTTGCAAATGAATTTAATTCTATTTGATATCTTTTTATGCTTGAGTTGTGAATGACTTTAAGGTTGCTAACAGCACACAAAGATTAGTGCACATCTATCTCGCTCTTGAATCATCTTTCAATGTTTGCTTATAAATGGAAAATTGGTGAGATGTAAATGTAGCATGATAAAATTATCATTTAGACTTAGAATTGATCTCTGTCCTATAGATAAAATTATAAGCCTATATCTTTTATGTTCAGAAAATGAAACATATGACACTATAAGTTGTTCTTAAGAGCATGTACAAACTATTCTCATTTTGAATTCACTTTTCAAGTGCATACTTTGTTGATTAGTTCATGATTAAACTATTTTGGATGCTAGCTCGCTGAGCCCTTACGGAATTGAACTAACATAAACTTGTGAAACGAGTGCAGAATTGTACTAATATGCACTTTTGAACTGATGCAATTGCCTTTAAGCCCAAGACTACAAGGAGATTTTGCCATCTGATTTCTTTCATTTCAATCGACGACCTCCATATGAAGATTGTCTTTGCATCTAACTGGAAAACAGCACCTAACATACAGCATGAAAGCCTTATTTACAAGCTCTTATGCCGAAAGACAGAAGTTAACGTTAAAAGCTTGTGGCAGACGAGATAGTTTGTACAGCAATCAATGGAAGTAACTCTTGCTTGAGGACAACCTTTTACACAGTTGAATGTTGCCATTCTCACCACAAATCTCTTCACAGAGTTAAGTATTTGTGTCATTATTTTGTTGATTTGGTATATAAGTATAAGAAATCAGATTTTACCCCAAAACACATACAATTTCAATTTTGTCCACTTATATGCATCAGATGATAAACTGATTGACTCCCATAGTTTTGTGACTTGTAATGCGAGCATCACATATGAATTCATAACTCATGATGTTAAGTTTTAATTTTAACTCATAGTTCCATCTTTCTGTTTCTTCAGTAGCTCTCAAATAGCATTGTATTATCTCGATTGAATGTCTACTTTTAGTCAATTGATTTCTTGAGATTCATATAATGTTTCTTATTTATCAAAGAATGGATAAATTGTAGCGTGAACTTGATATGTTCTTATCATAGAATGAATGCTTGAATTGCATGGCAGAACTGATTGAAATAGCCTGAATTAGGCTGGAATAGCTAGAAAACAGATAAGACTCTGCTGGATTTCTTTCCAGTGAGTTGGCTCACTGAGTTTTATCCAACTCAGTTGAACAAGACCAATTAGACCGAGTCAGATTGGATGATTCAGTTGACCCATCTTTCTCTCTTAACCAGTTGATCATTAATTTGATTCCGATCTATTTGCTTTTGATTTTGCATGGTGCATAAAAAAAAAAAAAAAAAAAAAAAATGATGATGAATGATGATATAGCTAGATAAAAGACATATACCGATCCGCAAGCATTTCGGAAAAGATAATTATGCATTATCTTTTTAAAATTTTTGATTATAAAGTTTATAATATTAATTGTGTATTAGAGGTAGCAATTTTAAATTTAATAATGATTATTAATTACCATCTTTAAATGATTCAATCATGATTTTTCGTAATTGCTATATTCAATTAAAAGCATGAAAATCAATTTTTAGCTTGTACCCATTTAATGTCATGAAATGTTTAAGACATTTTTATGAGATGTGAAGATACCTATGAAGGACACTTCAGAGATGCGGCAGCTATGCAATAATGCACTGGGGGCATGCTAAAAATAAATCAAAGTTTTAGCTGTATGAGCTAAATACTGCGCGCCAAATAGGTATTTCATTTCAATAGTTATTTAATACAAAATAAATAATATTCTTCGCCAGTTATATGCCTTGTACTTCTTAGCAAAAGCGACAATTGATAGATACTTCAAATGGCTCATACTTCATGAAGAATATTCAGTAAATGCTTCAATTTATTCTGAACTTCTTCGAAGGGCAATGCCTCTTACATTTCTTGCGGCAATCTGAACCTTCCAACATGAATTATCGTTCAAAAATGAGGATCTCTTTCAATCCACCATCAAAAATTTCTGGAAAGCGGATACTTCTACATTCGTATACTTCTGATTAAACAGCAATTACTTTGGAATATTCATCTGGATAATTCTCATGTCTTATTTAAAAATATATGTCATATTTTATTTCTATATATGCTTCTCATGTATATAGAAGAATATGGAATATATTTTAAATAAGAAATGGGAAATGAGAAATATCTGGATGATTTTTCAAGTATACTTCTCATTTACATTTCAGGTATATTTCTTACCGATATTTCTCCATTCAGGAGACAAAAAAAGACTGGTGGGTGCATCCCCAATGAGGGAACTCATATGATAGTCTTGAAATAAGATTAATGGGCGCATCCCCAAAGAGGGAACCCATGTAAGAGTCTTAATAAAATGATGGACTACACATAATTTACTCCATGCCAGGGATAAATTAGGCGTGTGATCCTACAATGCTCTGTGGCTAGAGCAAATCTATGGGACACATTAATTTACTCCATGCCCGAGATAGATTAAGCGTGTGTTCCTACTGAGCTCCGTGGCTGGAGACATGATAAGACTATTAGGTCACAGAACCTATGTAAGAGTCTTGATGCAAATTACTCATTTTTCAGAGTCTGGTTATCATTTTTCAGAGTACGGTTCGGGACCAACCCTGTATCTTACTCCTGGCTCGGGTTTGTTTCGTATGTGTGGGATCTCGATTCATTGTACTCATGAAAAAATGTTTAACCCAACTATCAGTATATATATATAATTTTGTTTTGTTGGGACAAAAATATAATGAAGCCATGAAAATACACAAGTCTGAAGTGCTACTGTTGCACAAATTTGAAGTATTATTAATTCGAGGCATGGATCACACCAAGGTTCAGATGGAAGCGTGAAATTATTTTCTTAAGAGATTTTTCTTCAAATAACTCTCAAGAAAAGGGGGCAAGTTGTGAGTATCAAAAAGTTGCTTGACACGTGGCAGCAAAGTGCGGAGCACAAGATGATCGTACCAGGGATCGAACCAGGGATCGTACCAGGGATCGTACCAGGGATCGTACCAGGGATCGAACCAGGGATCGTACCAGGCATCGTACCAAGGATCGTACCAAGGATCGAACCAGGGATCGTACCAGGGATCGAACCAAGGATCGTACCATGGATCGAACCAGTCCCGTAGGACAAGAGATTGGGTCGACACGTGGGACGATTAGAGGACGCCACGTAATAGAGTTGGATGACTCATCGATCCAAGTTGGATGACTCATCGACCCAACTCCTTTACGTTTAAAAGGCAAAGAAGAAGAACAAGAAAGGGATCGGCCTCAACCGGGAAGGGAAGAACTGGAGCATACTATAAGAGAAATCAGAGCTCTAATGGAGCTTTTTGTAACCAGAAATTAATCAATAAAAACCCTCTCAACTTCACCACCCGTGGATGTAAGCCATTAAGGGATGAACCACGTTAAATCATGTGTGCAATTTTCTCTTTTCTTTTGTTAATTTGAGCAACAATTTTGGTTGATTTGGGTTGAAGAGAATTTCAGCCCAAACAGTCATCATACACCGACAAGGAAGTATACATATGACATTTTGGGACAAACACACTCTTTCCCGTAATATTGCCTCTCGATCTTAACATTTCCAATTCGGCCATCAATAGATCAGTCACAAAATGCTACACATAATATGTTATTCCTTGAAGCCAAGGTTCAGCCAAATGTATACCATGTTTTCTAATTAAAAAAATAAAGTGTAAAAAGACTGTGGTGTGAAATAAAAGCAGTTAGAAACGGATATATAAGTTACTACTATGTTCTCAATCATAAAATAGACAACATTAGTTAAATTAACTCGATCGAATTCGATCGAGTTATCGGTCGACCCTTCCACTGCACTCGGCCATCTAGTATAAATCAAATCCCACCAACTTATTTTAACAAATTACATTATTAACTAATTAATCTAATCGATATGATTAAGACTTAATTAGTTAAGGATAATTCATGTATTTATAAAAAAATATTTGGATAAAGAGTATCCGATTTTACTTTAAAATAGCCTCCTTATTTCATTTAATTTTGCACCCCTTCAAAATATGTGCAGCCCTAAAAACAGGTTTCCATTGAAATGAACAAACACGATCTCGATAGAAATTAGAAAATACACATAAATATTTAGATCATCCAACAAGATCTAAGCTCTTATACTTACAAGAGGTCTGGATACATACTTTGATACTTAAAAACATTTCTTCATCGTATAGAAGTGCCAAAGAACTTAAAACAAATGTGGCTAGAACTATAAACATTTTATTATCACCAGACTATATTTTGCATACTAGGAGCATCTGATGGTATGATCCTGATAACAAGTCCAGGAAAAACGTCATCAGGATCATGAATATGAGGATTTCTTTCAACTATATATGGATCTCCACACTTATCACTAATTGTATGTAAGGTCTCACCTTCACCAACCATATAGATTTCTTCACACGGTCTATTATTACCACCAATCGAGAAATGATTACTCATAATAATATCATGGTTTCCGTTTCCATCATGACCATGATCATCAGTAGAAATTGAAGTAATCTCCTTGAAAGCAGTTACTAAGATTAGACATACTAATAATACAGCACACCACCATGATACTTCATCAGCTATCCTTGATATTATTTTGCTCATTGTTGCTTCATTATCTCTTCCTCTAGACTTACGCGAAACCATATTACAAGAAATAGAGATAGATAGAATAGAGGAAGGCAAATATATATATATATATATATATAGATATATATAGAGAGAGAGAGAATGAGTGAAATTGTATAATTAGTTGGTTTAACATACGTCGTGGGAGTTGAGGATTCTAACGACACAAGGACGTGACGAGCTTTATGTAGATCATGTATGTCTTACGTGCAATCCTGTCTAAGTTTATTTTTAAGCATAGCTACCAAAACAACAGGTTTTATCCGGGACCTATTTCAAAACAAAAACAAAACTGCTGCAGGCTGGATTCATGACGTTTACCGACCTTTCATTTGTCTTACTTTACCCACTGCGACGTCATGATAGTTCTACGATGTGGCAGTATCTACTCGAGGTTCATCATTATCCGGACTAGTTTTTGTAGGATGAAAACCCGACTATTTGCTTTGGTTCTACTGTGTGCTTTTGTGGAGTAATTATTAGTAATGCCAAAGGCAATCAAAAGTAATTTGATCAATTAACCCATCACTGAAATGGAAAGGTTCAGATTCGAGTAGACATAATAAAAATGCGGTGCGATCATCCACCGCTAGTTCACGGCGTTCATAACTGCATTTCTCAATGGCCTTTTGTTTCTGGAAAAACAGATGTGAAATGGCTTCGCTGAACTGATTTAGCTCAAAAATTACCGACTTCATTTTCACTTTTAACAACTGCTACCTCCGTCCTAGAAAAAGTGATACTTTCACATTTTCAGTTTTGCCTTAAAATAGGGTAACTTGACAAGATGAAGGTATCACTTTTCTTGGTACGGAGGGAATACTATTTAACTAGTTTTTGTTTTACTAAGTTTTACTTTTACCATATGGTCATCATAAGCTACAAGATTGTTTTACGAGCTCTAGAAATTGCTGGTTTCTTGATGCGTCCATATATAAGAAGAGAAAAAATGATTTTCATTGATGAGAAAAGGAAAGCTGCTCATATATTTCTCATGAATGTGAGAATGGGGAGCAAAAGATTGCAACTTTCCTACAATTTACCATGTAAAACAATATATCTACCTCAGTTACTGTACTTCGAACCAAAGCACCGTAATAAACACAAGCTCAATTGATGTAGAAATTTGATGGCTCAAGCTCAATAATACTTCTTCATTTACATGAAACTTTAAGGTCGCCATGTGGTTTTCTGTGCGCAGATTATACCCTCCTTATCCTGGGTGAATGTCATTACCATCTCCCAGTGAAGACTTCTTAAAATTGCCTCCAATGTTTCCAAAATCTCTGACTTGTCTCTTATAATTACCCATCCTCCAGGTCTTAATAGTCGATCCATTTCAACCACGATCCCCACAGGTTGCATACACCTGAAACCCGATTCATTAAACAAAGTAATGATTGAATCTACTACTAATAGAACAGACCAACTAACTTACATAACAAAAATGAAAGAATGATTTAGACTCTTTGCTTTGTTTCAAAATCTAATGTGAACACTCCATGGACAAAAATATTCGTGTTACATGAGGGGAACAGAGCAAACACAAGAGTAGTATATTAAAAAGGAAGACTGAAATTCAAGTGTCGGATCAATTAGAACCTGTTCTTAAGACGTGAAAAGAGATGATCAGCATGCAAAAGGTCATAGCTTCTTGGATAACTCCCAAATGACTCGCACCAATCATGGTAAACACCTAAAAGCCCGCGTTCGTATATCACAGGAAGTGTGTCAGGAGCATTGACAGGGACAACATTCATTACCCAGACATTTTTTTTTGCAAGGGCTGCTGCGAATCTGTAAAGGTAGATTTATGAACAGATTTTCTTTTATAGTTGGATAGAAAGATAAACCAAATAATCCTACTAACAGAAGCACACATAATTAGGTACATACCCTCCATAAATAGCTTTCATGTCCATTATGTTGCGTACATTTGACCAATTGATTCCCATCCCAACAAGATACGACTTATTAACAATAGCTTTCCAGTGCTCTGTGTCTGCAGCCAAATTTCCGGTGTTGCCCAACCATTCGGGAAAGGTTTCAAGCCTCTTAGGCCATTCCTCAGGCCACTCAGTTCCCCTTTGCTCAATGGAAGATGGGATTGTGTGTAAGCAAGTTCTCATTGGGATATACCTGTGGAGATGAAAAGTTCTGTATCAGTAAGGGGGAGTGGTAAAATCATTGACGTTTTGTTTCTCAATTCAGTTCCAGTTGGCAGTAGTCTTGCTAGATTAAAGTCCGCGTAAAAAAAAATACTCACCAGGCTGCATCTGGCTTCTCATTTTCCTTGCAGAGGGGAGGGTGTTTTTTCCTTCTCAACTCATATATGTCATTATTATCCGGTTTCTGATATACTT
The DNA here is from genome assembly GCA_023531435.1 of Papaver californicum. NCBI lineage: Eukaryota > Viridiplantae > Streptophyta > Magnoliopsida > Ranunculales > Papaveraceae > Papaver > Papaver californicum. The sequence continues at coordinate 659,496 of JAJJMC010024047.1, read as the reverse complement.
TAACGCCCAAATCACTGATCTCATCAGTTTTATGAGCAAGGATATTAAAACAGATCGATGCGGTCAAATCCAGCATCTCTGGAGGGTGGAAAAAGGGAAGATAAAAATGGAGATGAGAATAAAAGTCCCTATTATAGTGAGTATACACTTTCAAAGCTTATCAATGACATGCATCAGTACAAAATAATCAAGAGCACAAAAAAGAAGGCTCACTTTCTTCCTCTTCAATGTTGTCATGTTTCTTCGACAAAATAAAGTATCCTCCAGGACGCAGTATTCTATTAATCTCTAGAAGTAGTCGCCCACCTTAAAGGAATAAGAAAATGTTGAAAATAATGACTGATCAGAACCAAAATGAAATTGACGTTGGAGGAAAAAAGAAGAGAAAATATCTAACCATTAGAATGCCAGGGAACGCTGCATTCCCCACAATGTATAACATCAAATACACCGCTAGGAAAAGGAAGCCTTCGTGTTCCGAAATGGCTCACAACTGCAGGAAAACCTCGCTCAAGCACAATTTGTGCAAGATCTGTTAAGTCATCCTTTAACCCAAGTGACAATGCCAATACCTCTTTGTCAAGTAGAGTAGCCGCAAAGCTTGAATCCATACATCCAAGGTCTAGTACTATGCGAATATTCTTTCCCCATTCGATATCTGGTACCATCTATTTAAGCCAACCAAATTTCAAGTAAACACTAAGAATCTAAGATTGCAATAATGTAATTCAGTAAAACCAAATAACATGTTGAAACATCTATATCATTGTTTAATTTTGCTCCTTCAGTCCTGGCATCTACTCCGAATAGTGCACACATCAATGTCCAGAAGCCTACCTTGATGACTCTGTAGTCTATACATCAGAACCACCACCTTCTAAATAGACAAGAAATTTGAACCTCCATTATTGCAAAATTATATCAGATTGCGACTAACTCCTACTTCTAAGTTAGCTGAGTGACACTGAGTGGGGAAATTGTTATCAACATTTCGGTGTGATACTCAATATATTAACTAGAAAAAAACCACAGAGCACACAACATAGAAAAATTTTATTGGGACGCAGGGAATATGATTCACCTCTTCAGTGAACTCAAGGTAGTGAAGAACTCCACCCTTCCACTCAGATTGGTCCGAAGGGAAGGTAAGAAATTCTTCAGACTGCATAAGCCAATTTTGAGTTTTGATGAATGAAGCAAGTTTTGGGTGTTCCACATTCCCGTAAAATATCTGCAAAACCATTTACACTTTCCAAAGTAAGAATTCAACAATATATTACCTGCAACAAACTTTGACACACAAAATGAGATTGAACTCCTCGCATACCTTCAATTTGCTATCAGGCCAAGGTACTGGGGTATTATATCCCTCTGGAGGAAGTGGAACTAAACACATTGGAGGTGTTCTTGGGCAACTCCTCTCATGATGCCTATAAATTTGCAACTTCCCAGTGGAACTCTCTACATCAGTGCACGGGATATAATTGTATTTACTCCTTACACTACACATTTTCCATGTATATTGCGTTTTCGACTCAAATACAGGTCCTAACTTCTTCTTCACCTTTCCAAATTTTTTCGATTCAGCATTTTCAATATCTTCAATGTTCTCCCCATTTTCTTGTCCTTCCACACCCACTTCTCCTCCGGTATCCCCATTATTTTCTCCTTCCACATCCACTCCTTCTTTATCATCTATTTCATCTTCACCATCACTTTCCTTCTCCGAATTCTCCTCGTCTGATTTCTCCACCTCAATAGTACTATTCAAATCTGGCGAATCTTGTCCTTTCGGCTTAATCACCTCTACAACTTTTTTCTTTTCTTTCTCCTTCCCTTTGTGATGGGAAATCACAGGTACAACTTTTTGTTCTTTTTTCTTGTCTTTGTCACCCCAAACAGACTTCACTTTCTCTTGTTTACCTACACCATCATGTTTACTCTTCTTAGGATGAACCTTAGAACTTACCTTGTAATTTGCTACAGCAGGTTCAGCAATATCACCAAAACTATCTCTTTGATATGTTAAAGAAGAAGAAGATGATGAGAATGTAGACCAAATGAAGATAAAACAAAGACCCAGTAATGCTACTGCTGTCATCTTCACACAAAACCCATATGGTCTTTTCATATTCTTACCAAACTTAGATATTGCCATTTCCAAAATACCAATTAAATAGCAGGATCACAAACTGTAAAATTAAGAAGAATTTTTACAAAATCTATGAAACTTTGAAGCCCCCAAGATTGAGAAACATCAGTAGATCCTAAGCAAGTAAACAAATCATTAAAAAAATATATAAATTAAGTAAGATTTAACTAGAAAAGGAGGAATTTTTTTAAGTACCCAGATTTGGAAATTGAAAAAGAGGTACTGTAAAACTAATAAGCAGAGCTGATTTAGGAGATGGAGTATAATATCCACCAACTGCATCAACTTTTTCACATTTTATTATTAATTCTAATAATTATACAAAAAAAAAATTCAAGAATTCAAAACTAAAAGAAAAAGGAAGAAGCAAAGGGATTGAATATTTGAATGTTTGTTTTTTAAGGAAAAAAGCTCACAGATTATGGCGTTTGACTGTAGCTGACTAATAGTCTCGACTCTCACAGCACTCTGAGTTCCATATTTGACTGTCTGTCTGAGCTGGTAATAAACATCGGCAACTGGGTTGGTAGAGACCAATGTAGTTAATATCGGATTTCGATTTATACCGATCGAGAATGATACACTGGTACATCTTTGTATCGGGGAGATTTCGGTTTTAAATATCGGTCCACATATTTTGTATCTATAATTATTATAACAAACGTTTTTTCTACACTAGACCTATTAAGATATAAAACTAGTACTCATTTTTTTAAAATACTATAAAAATATGAGTAACAATTGAATACCCTAGAACTATGATAAGGAAATTTATTTTTTTATTAAAAATCTTAATTTCGGCAATCTTAATCATTTCGGTCATATCGGTCAACTTATTTTGGATCATCTCGGCCGAAATTATCGACCAAATACCATATAGGCGATATAGCCGTATCTATTACCAGCGAGATTTCAGCCAGGCCGAAATCGACTACACGGGTAGAAACTAGAGAGTAAAAAGGGAAAGTAAGATGGATTGCCGCTTTCAACGGGTCTGTAAAGTTTTGGGTTTGGTAAAAGGACTGTTTGGATGCGCATTGCGCACGCACGACCGGAGACAAGCCTTATCATCAGGAACGTTAGATTTGTATACGTGGGGGCGACTGGGGGAACAGTTTGGAGGGTGAAGATATGATTTCTTATAGTTCCTGACATTTAGGCCGTGGTCGATAGCACTCTAGTTCCTAACAACACAATAAACATGTACTTCTATGCTGTCAGATTTCACATCACTCCTAGATCATTATATTTCACATCTATTTAAATATATATCTCTATAATAACAAATCTGGCTACTAAAAGTGTTTGATCATTGTGGACTCGATTGCCAGATAGAACTAGCCTATAGTAGAATGAGGACGGTTTCGGACATAAAAGCAACTTTAGCTCTATATTGAATATAATCACAATAATACTTGTACAAACACAAGATACAAATTTTCTACAATGCTTTTCCTCTATACTTCAAGCTACTAGCTAGATAGTATAACTGATGATCTAAGCATATTTCAAATTTTCTCACTAATCTTCTAGCATTCTCGTGTGGCCTTCACTAAAAGTATACAGATACAAGATTTTCCTTGGATCTCATCCTTCTCTATGCCAGTCCGCAGTAGTATGCTGAAAATGTACCGCTGTAGGTGAGGCTGTCACAGAAGTACCAGTGGAGATGGAAAGTGTTGGTGTGGGTCCTGGAGCTACCAAATGTGGAGAGTCAGGTGAATGCTGCTCGAAATTGTAAGGTGTTTGCAAAGTTGGTGTGTGCATGTATCCAGCTGATGATAAGATGGGAGAAGATGCTGGCGAGTTCAAGCCCGGAACCTTTCCCTGAGATGCTTGCATGTTCACTTTTATCCTGTACACCCAAATATCCAATATGACATGCAGTTTAATTAATTTTGAAGACGATCTTAAATCATATCCAGAAAGAAATAGGGGAGAAATAGAGTGAAATTACATACCTGTTATGCATATTTATATATTCATCAGTTTCATCCAGTATCTCCTCCTGGAAAAGCATTACACAGTCAGACATGAATGATAACTCTTCGATTTTTCTAATTTTTATCTGGACTATTATAAAAGAGGAGAACAAACACCCATTTTCATATAGTCGAAGTTGTACTTTGTACTTATTGTGGTTGCTCTATTGAGAACCAAAGCTTCTTAAGATGTGCATACCTGGAGAAGTTCTTCAATTACATCCTCCATGGTAATTACACCCACAACTTCTTCATTCGGTGGGAACTCTGGAATCGGAGAATTCAAAACATCTAAAAAAATGCAATATGAGCAACCTTTATGTTGCTTTTTTTACCCAAACATACCCAAAGGACGACTCTTTGACTGTTGATTTCCATCATTGCCTGTAACTGCTACCTGAGATACACGAGACTCTGGTTTCACTCCAGGAACGTGGGGGTTTAAACCTGTATCTTCTGCAATCCAGAAAAAGATAATCAATTCCTTCCAAATTAACATGAATTAGAGATTTGGCAGCCTCATGCAGTAGCAGTTGTCAGCTAGATTTTTCCTCACCTTGAGCAGTGGTAACAGATGGGTCCTTCAGCTTCTTACCATGCAACTTTGTCTCAATGTATTTGATCTCCTTAGCCTTCTTTGATTCATCTGTCTCATTATGATCCCTAATCACAATAGCTATGTGACTGTGACCCTTCTGAAATTCATTCAGAATATCATAAAGAGGCACTGTTTCTAGAACCCTGAATTATAAAATAAAAAAAAACGAATAGGTGGCTAAGCAAAAGATCTTAATGACACCCCAGGAAAATGATTGTTAGCTTTTTAAAATGAACTTCTAGAGACTGATGGCCAGAAGTCGGTTCAGCAGGTCTGGAGGTGTCACTCAGCTAGTATCGTAAAGAGGCATACTTTCTTAATTAACTGTTTTGTTGGCTAGATTTCTAAAGGGTAACACAGTAATTCAACACATTGAAAAAACATCTAATTATGTTAAATGGTTTTGTATATATGGGATTTTATGGGTGATGAGGTGTCACCCATGTACTCATATACGAGGGAATGCATACACAAAGTATGGAAACAGGTTTCATACTAGCCGAACCGGCCTGAAGTGCAGTATAACAAATTCTGTTAGGAACTACAGACAATATGAAGTGACGCAATCCTATGTGAAAGTTTCAAAATTCAAAAACTTGTATGCTTGTTTTCCAGCTTGTTCTTCCACACTTCCTTGTGTACCAGTTAGGAAGGATATATCAAGTGACGTTTTTCTAGCATATTTTGATTATTTCAACCTTTTGATTTAGTTGCAAGATATGGAAGCAAAAAAGGACTTGGTGGGCCTGAATAGTTTATAAGTAACAAAAGATTAGGTTTGGTTTTCACATCTGAAACAAGAGAAAAAGAAAACTTGGGTGATGATCATATTACTCCTCAATGAAGAGCAACTTGTAAGCATAATATCATAAATGAAAAGTTTTTCTCACCGAGGAATTTTCCGAATGATCATTTTATTCAGAGGAACTGCGTCATCTGAATCAACTGTTAATAAATTTTTGACCTGCACAATCAAGCATCACAAGTAGCAAAGAGATAAATCACTTTGATGGATGAAAATACATCTACCACAGATCAGAAGATCTAAGATTACATGAGAAAAACTCAAAAGGTTGGCTGGACCCTATCACCATATGATGACACCCCACAAACATAGCATAAATTGTTGAATTGATAGCAAGCAAATTGCATGATCAAGTCTGAGTTGAGTTTTGGGTATTAGAACACCCAATCAATATCTCACTAATAGTTACAATACCAACTTATGGAATCAAAAGAAAAGTTCATCAAGACGAACTCTAGACTGTTGGGCAAAATCTATGCGATTTATAGATCACTTTTCTCAGAACTGCAGAAAATGTAAATCATAAACACATTATTCCCTTCTGATGCGCATTAGATGTACTGTGCAGAATAAACAGAGCACCAACTATATTGGGCTACCAGAACAGGAAAGAAAAACCAAGACACAAACGACGGGCAATTTAGAAAGTAAATCAAAATAGACGTAATCGGGGTGTAAGAACAAAATAGTAGGTGTATTAATGAAGCTATGACTGAAGAAACCATAAGTTATAACTACCAAAACATGTTAAAGTTTACGGGCATCCAACTCAAAACCAATTGGCAATGAG
>JAJJMC010024047.1:612429-653159 GCA_023531435.1 Papaver californicum | reverse complement strand
AAGTTTATTATAGGGATATTAGCAATGTGGGACTATTATCCTTCACAAAACAAGCCCAATTATGTTCTTCGGGTTGTCTGCATAAACAGGAACTCTGCTGTGTCCATTTGTCATTATCGCAGTCAACGTCTCCCTAAAGAAACAAGGCACCTAAAGTGTCAACACTAAGATAAGGACTAAAACACATCAGAAATTGAGAAGTGATAAAAGAAAACCCACAAATCAAGAGTTGAATTTAGATCAATGCAATATGCACTGGAAATGGGAATCATGGCATCCTTCACGGTCTTTTCGGTCATCTCGAGAGCACCAGCAATTATGGTAGTTTCATCATGTGTTAAGTCTCCACCTTTTCCAGCCTATTGAACATTACATAAATAACAAGACTTCTTCTGTTAAAAGGGGCAACAAGACAAGCACACAACTAGAAACCAATGATTTTATGGTTAAATGGTTATGGAACATAAAACCAAAGTTGACATCATAAATCTGAATGGTGGAATGTTATACAATAATGTAACTTTTAAATATCGAAACATTCAACAAAGTTAACAAGATGACATCAGAACTTCATTCTGGTTTGGAGTCAAGAGACAAGATTGAATTGAATGTTGTCATTGGAAGTTGACTTTAACAGTCATAACTACCAATTTAAGGATGATATTTGTCTACCTTTTGATACAAAATAGATCAAGAGAACTTTTTGAGGTAATTAAATGAAAGAGTAACTAAGAAAATCAGAAATAACAATTAAAGTAACTTTCGAATTCAATAACATGGACACATCTTCTGCTTTTTTGTCCTTACTTTCCACTTCTTTAGCAACACCTTATTCATGACGACAACCTTCCTCATCTTAATATAAAAGAAAGACTACTTGGGAAGCTGTAAAAAACATCCTAATTAGGATAAGAGTTAGAAACTCTAAGAATAGCTCCTTAGCTTTAGAATGGTCTATAACCATATGTACTAGACATTCACACAACTGAGACATAAGTTTGTAACCAACTAACCATTAGTAGTTGTTATAGCTGGAAGCGTTCCTGCTTCCAGGTTACGGGTATATATTCAGATACTGTTATTTTGTTGCTATTAACTACTGATTTTACAACTAGGTTTAAGAAGTCGGGACTGAAGAAGTAAAAAAACAGCACACTAGATTGTGACCAACTACTCAGATTAATACCTCATTCCCGTGAAAATCAACAAATGTCTTGAGCTCTGCTCTCCGTAAAAGGACCGCATGACCTTTACCCAGCATCCAGTCCAACACCTACAATGAAATAGATTAACTGTTAAAACTAAAATCCCGAACAGCAAACAAATTATATATACCACCAATACGTATAGTTTGAGTAGAAATATACAGATAAATCCGGTTTTACCTTACTAATTTGGTAAGCAATTGGGAAGAACAAGCAAAGCAGAACACGAACAAAGGGTGCTGTCATCGCTCCCACCTTCATACCATAGCGAGTGCAAACAGCTTGTGGCAATATCTGAAATATATAATTGCAGACAGATTATGTTAGTTAACCATATACTATAAACAGCTTATATACGGTGAAGTTCAATCAATATGTACCTCTCCAAACACGCGGATTAGAGTCACAGAAATCAGAATAGCTGCCCAAGGAGCCACGAGCTTATCCAAGAAAATTGGGAGAGACTATAACACCAAATACAGATATTAACAACTCAAAATAAAACACAGTAATAACAATCACTAACCTACGATAATAATTGATAACAATCTTATAGAATTGACACACCTCCAAAGCCAACGCGTTCCCAATTAAAAGAGTGCATAGTAAGAGATGCTGGTTATTTACTACTGGGAATATATTTGCTGTCCGAAAAACAATAATTTGCATTATGATGTCTTCTTCCCAATTAAAAGATTGCAGAGTAATTTTCAATAACGGCAATACAAGAAAACTAAATAAGTTTCCATTTCATACCAAAAAGAATTGAATCATAAACCAAATCATTTAACAGACTAATTAGTCCAAAATATCAAAAAATTCCACTAAATGAAACAGTACCGATTTGACTCACTTAACTAACTCAAATTCAAATTCATAAGCAAATTAGGAAAGATAGAGAGAGAGAGAGAGACCAGCGTATTTACGATCTTGAGGACGACATGAATACCTCAAGGTCGACTAAACCAAGAGACATTAAACCTAAAGTAAGACCTGCCATTAAACCTGCAAAACAAACTAATCCTATAATTGCTAATATGTCCAGAAAGAATTGCGCTTCACAACAAGTTGTGTTTTCACCCATTTTTTCTCCCTTTCTCTTGTTTGGAAACCCAACAACACTTCTCTCAGTCTCAGAGCTATTTTTGTTCTAGTCTAGTTTGTTATAGATGTTCAGTCCAAGTTGTTAATAAACAATCGTCAACTAGCTAAAATGGCCATTTTATCCCTAATGACCATACGACTGACCTGACAGAGATAAATAAATTAAAAGGTTAAAAGAAGGTAGAATAAACTTCTGACATTATTTAAGGAACAAGAGAAGAAAAATGTGCGTGTCCAGATAATAAGCTGTTGCGTTTATAAATTGTCTAGTAGGATAGTAATGGATGCACGTTATATTGTACTATTATTCGTTTAGATTCAGAAAAAGTGATACTTTTATTTTTCAGGCCGACCATTAAAAATTCATTAAAAATAAAATGAAACAAAAATTTTATTTAAATAAATCTCTTTAACTACCTTTTACAGTAATTTAACCCAATAAAAATAAAAATCAATTCATTCTTAAACTACCATTTACATTAAATCAACCCAATAAAAAAAATCAACCCTACTTTTAAACTTTATTTTCTTTCACCACCAACACTACCAACACCAACTCACCACCACCAACTAACAACAACCACCATTATCCAGCAACACCACCACTATCATCCACCAACTAACAGCAGTACCAACCACCACCACCAACCAGCACCGTCATCACCCACCACCACCATCAAGAGCACCACTAACAACCAGCAGGTACACTACCAAAGAGCACCACCACCACCCACCACCAGCAGAAACGGAAACCAGAACCACCAACACTAACAACCAACACCGCAACCAACACCAACAAGCAACACCACTTTCACCACCAACATCAACGAGCACCACTAACAACCACCAGGTCCAGAACCAACAAGCACCACCACCAGCAACAATGAAAACCAGAACCAACACCAACCACCACCACCACAACGAAAATTGACATTTCACCAACACAACTTATTCCAGATGAAAAAAAATGATGAAACCAAAAAAAGTTTCATCATCTATTTGGTTCCACCTTATTCCAGACGAAAAAAAATGATGAAACCAAAAAAAAATTCACCGTTTAGTTGGTTCCACCTTATTCCAGATGGAAAAAAAAATGATGAACCCCAAAAAAGTTTCATCATTTATTTGGTTCCACCTTATTCTAGATGAAAAAAAAAAGATGAAACCAAAAAAAGTTTCATCATTGTTTTGGTTCTGACATTTCACCAACACAAAAATTGGTTTCAATTTTTGTGTTGGTGAAATTTGATGAAACCAAATTTGGTTTCATCATTTTTCTGACGTTTCACCAACAAAAAACCCTAATTTCAACAATGATGATGTATCATTATATTTTGATGATGATTTTCGACGATGATGATCTGGAGGTGTTGGTGATGTTTGTAGAGGATATAAGGAGGAAGAAGAGGTGTTGTTGGTGGTGGATCTAGACATGTAGTGGTGGAGGAGAAAAAATAACGAGGAGGAAGCGATGGGGAAGGAGGAGGTGTTGTTGGTGGTGGATCTGAACCTAGAAAGAGAAGGAGGTACTAGTGGTGTTGGTGGAGGAGACGGAGGTGCTGTTAGTGGTAGATATGGGTGACAAAATTTATTATTGGTGAACATAAAAGCAAAATAAAAAGAGAGAGAGGTGTTGGTGAAGGAGACGAATGTGTTGTTGTGGCGGAGGAGCTATTGTTGCTGCTGGTGATGGTGGCGGAGGAGGTACTGTTGTTGTTGGTGATGGTGGTGGGAAGGAGAAGAAGAAGAAGAAGAAATGAGAAAGAGTAAGATGGCATTTAAAAAAATGGTAAAAACTAAATTTAATCAATATTAAAGAAATTGGGGTTTTTATTTCATTTTTAATTCAAATGATTTTTGTTTATAAAAGATAATATGGAAGGAGTTTTTGAATAAAAAATTTGGTAACCTAAGTTTTTTATACCAAATTATGTTTATTTTTTGATAAGATATATATAAAAATCATTTTTATGAGACGGAGAACAAATTACAGTTTAAGCTTCAAAGTATTAAGCAGGCTACTTTACATTTAACTCTACAATTTAGTCCGTTTGAGGTAATATAAGGAATAAAATACCATGTTATTCTTCTTGGCTAAGCATCTAAAGATTCGTAAGCGCATACAAGTTGTCCCGTACCGTATTAAATTCGTATCCCTATACGAATCTTGCTCCATATTTCTTGTCCAACATTCACACCCTCAAAGCAACTCCCATTGTAGAGCTCAGAGATGAGATTTTTGTTCAATAGCAAGTGCAAGGTACCCGAGGCATATATGCTAATATGAGCCATGACTAATGATAAAAATTGGAGGATCGTATCTATTAAGGTTAGGAAGGATGATCATGAATTTTGCAGGAAAGCTTACTGCCTAAACTCTCTATCGGAAACGATTGATATACTCCTGCTAAACAAGCAAATACAACCAAAACAAAATCGATTAAGACTGAGTTCGGATTAGGTCGTTTTTTTTAAGACGATTTCACGGTTCTACCTTAACTGTGCAATCAGTTCATCAAGTTACAACGTCGTTCCCAGGATAAAACAGTTGATTTTACAATCTCTCATGCACTGTGAAAAATTAAACACTACAACTCTCTCAATATTTGCTCATAATTCTTAGGGTTAAAAACTTGTGTTTTTCTCAAGCAAAACAAAAAAAATTATATAACTAAATGAAATTTATTTATTTATTTGATCGTTAAAGAATTTGGTGTTGGTGCGTTTCGAACTCAGGTCACTAGTATCATCACCCAATGACTTTACCACTACACTATAATGATATCGGCTTTTTAATGAAATTTATTAATGGAGAGAAATTCCTCTTAAAATCCTCAACAGTTAAGAAACGTCAATTTCTTTTACAGAGAATAAATAAGTATAAAACAAAATTAATTATCATTAAACAATTTCAAAAAAATAGTTTTCAAAATATAAAACTCCCAAGACTTCGTTTTTAAACTAACGTTATATATACGTGTACGTGTACACCCAATCAGCAGGGGAAGGGGTTTGATACAGAGACCTTATCCTTAATGCCTAAAATCCTTAACCACTAAGTTAGCACTTAAATGTTAATAAAAATATACAAAATATATATTCCAACAGTCATCCACCTATGTTTCTTAAAATATTGAGCAAAAATACACGAGTATAAACAAAGGTATCATTCTATATGAACCTTTGCATAAACTTTATAAATATTCACGAGTAACCGTTAAAAACTGTGACCCAATTTGTAAGGTTAAAATTCTCTATAAAAAATTCAAATATTGATAAGTGTTACTATCAGAATATTTAAAAATAATGGCAAATTTTTATAAATACTTAAGATAATTATAAATGATTTTTCCTATTTTTCACTAATTTTTTTAATTGTCTATCCTTATTAATTTTCATCCCCAATTATCATACGTATCACTTAAATAAATTTTTAAAATTCCTAATGATCACTTCTTAATTTCTTCACCCATAACCTAAAACACCCCAACAACTAAATATTAAAAAACCACAAATAGCTGCTTCTTCCATCTTCACCCACCGACCACTGCCATCCGATAAGAACAGAAACTCATTAAAATATTCATATCCATTCTATCAGTACATTTAAGTAATGCTTCCAAAAAAAATCTAAGTAATAAGGGATCAAGTTTCTCAGTATGATTAGGTGTGAACACAAATATCCTTCATTACCACAACAACACCATAACCCATCAGTAAAATTTATTAAACCCGAAAGAATAATTGAATACCCACCGTGATCTTCACCACCACCCGATGGACTAATAGACCCAATTCTCATCCTATCATTCGGAGAAGAATCATAATATCCTCCAGACTGCCAAGCAAGGTCAATTCGGACAGTACATGAACATTTTCTTTCTTATCTGTCTTAACCGAGAAATTCTAATAAAATTTGTTCGAATCTGTTTTATATTGGATCAAATCTTCGACTGTCATTATCGTTTACAATTAATGTTTAGTGAATAAAAAAAAAAGTTGTTGAGTGGTACCTCCATTCCAAGATTTGGATACAAATCCCATATAACTTCATTTTTTTGATCTTGTGTTGCTATCTTATATTTATGTGGCCTGGGATTTCTATTTGATGATTTTTTTAATGAAAATGGAAAATTAAAGAGGAAGAAGACATATTAAAAATGGTAATAGTTATAGTGAAGGTTAATTTGATTTTAATAGATGGTAAATCGAAAAAATCAAAATGAACAAGTATAATGATTTTAGAAATTATGGGAGAGATAGGAAATAGAGAAAACCTTATAAATTCTATTAGAAAGGATGAAATTGACATAAATTTTTAATAATTTTTTAAAATTATAATAAACCTTAGTTGTGAGGAGATGATTGATATGGATTTTTTAATTACTTAAGATAATTATAAATCTTATTAGAAAAGGGGATAAGATGGATAAGGATTTGGTAAATATTGGAGATAACAAAAACCATATCAAGAAGCTCCTTGTTTACATGAGAAATATACAAAATCTTGGAGGTTATTAGGATAATTACTAATATTCCGATAACTAGATTTGTTTTCTGCCTATAAATAAAGGTTGAATTCCAAAAACCAAAAGTACACAATCTATATTCATTTTTTCATCTACACACTTGCATAGCAGCATAGACCTTTTTTCTTACCTGAGCCTCTTTTCTTACTAGCGTCGGAGTGTGTCTGCAGGTATCCCCACCTTCTCATCATCAATCACAACTTTAATCAGCAATCACAATTTTCCTCTATAATCATAGCTTTCATATGCAATTTATGAGGAATTAAAGATTCAATCTATTCATCATTAATCTCGAGGAGTGTTGGGGTAAATAAATATTTTTGCACCTGGTAATTATTTTCAACGCAACAAATAAGGTTATAAGGTATATTTTGGATTACATCAACAAATTACTGATCATAATATAGATTACGTGTCACAAAGATAATTACGAGTCGTATGACAAATTTAAAGTCATGAGAAGAGTTTTGGGCCACTAGAATATTTTTGGTCACGTGGTTAAGGGTCACTAACAAAAAAATTATCATGGGTGAGTAGTGATGAAATCCGATAAATTCGGTGTCACCTGTGTTCAGCTCATGTAAATGACAGAGTAAAAATTTAAAAACAATTTTATCCGCGTTTAGCACTTGACGATTAAACTGGTTACAAGTGGATCGGTGGATTTGAGTTAACCAAAATTTATTATACTCCGTAAATAGATAAGTCAGTTGTGGTAATCAAATACCTAATTTGTATACATTTTTTATACCTGTAGTATTGAACGATGCTTTACAATTTGACTGTTACAATCACCATTTGCTAATAAAAACGAGTTTTCCAGTCCGTCACCATGCATCTCAAGATATTAAAACAAGAGTTGATCCAATCTTCTGAGGATGGTGCCGTCAAAACATTCAATGGATTTTTATACTTTCCTCTTTTGACGATTCTAAAAGAAAGTGTATTTAACTTTACAGGAAGGTAGTTAAATAAAATTTTAAATAACTTTCGGAGATTTTTCAAATCTACTGTTAGTCTATAGAGATTTTTAGAGAGTCTCCTAATATCTTTTGTTATTAGTTAGAGACTCTTTTTAACAGGAAGGTAGTCAAATAAGATTTCAAATGACTTCTGGAGAGTTTCCAAATCTATTGTTAGTCCATAGAGATTTTGGAAAATCTTTTAATGTCTTATGTTATTGGTTAGAGACTCTTTTTAAATCATTTAAGTTCTTTAAAACTCCATGTTATTGGATTAGGATTTCATAAGAGTCACTCCAACACCCCTGTTATTCGAAGGAGAATTAAAAGTCATTGATTTGTTGTTTTCAGAGATTTAGGAAGACTTTTTTAGGCATGGTAGAAATCTCTCCCCAAGATGTGATATTTCCGGAGACTTGGAAATTTGGAGAATATTTTTTTTTTTTAGAATAAGACCAATTTTTTTTCTCTTTTTTTTCATTTGAGCTGATGACCTAGGAACCAACCATCTTTCCCAAAATCAAACGAGACAACAACGTGAAGATGCTAACAAGTGGCGAGATAGCATAGCAAATAAAATGTGGGATGGGTGAAATAAAAAGAATGAAAACTTAGACATAGGACAACAGTGAGATTTATTTTGACAATGAACATATATTTTACTAGGTATTCATGGTACTTTTATTAACATTATAACGTGCATAATAAAAAAAAGTCGGTAGATGTTTTGAATTTTGAATTTTATTTTATACATTTATTTTTCTTTATAAATCACAGAGACTCTTTACAAATCTCTTTTTTTTTGTCTCTACAAGCCACAAAATTTTTCTAAAATACTCTCAGAGAATCACAAAAAATCTCTAGATTTTTAGAGAATCTCCAGAAATCACTCAAATAAAAAATCTATAAAAATCTATAGAAATCTTATTTGACTACCTCCTTGTTAATGATGATTATAACTTCTTTATTTTTAGATGACAACATTTTTTATAATATTTTATAAGTTTAATTGGAAGTGTTTTCTTTACATCTTTATCCGCGGTTGTCAGGCGTCCTACGGATTTTAAACATCCCATCCGCGTCTAGTCCATGAAAATAGTGCATTTTAGAAATTTATCCACGTCTAATCCGCCAAGATATAGATTGAGTGTCCGTTCACCAAAATGCAGATGGGTTGGAGAAAACCAGCGGGTTCAGGTTGTTTTGTTCAGCTCTAGTTATTATGGTTAAAATTTAGGTCATGTGCAAATCTGAGTTAGTAAGGAATAGCCGTGACAGAGGCACAAGCCAGGTGCTGGTTTTGTACGACAAAATCCCGAAAGGGTCGAAATTTTATCTGCTGATGAGAAGTTAATCTGAAGCCACGTACAAGTTCGCTATTGCCTTCTCCATTTCATACCCTCTGTTTTGACATCCCATCCTGCAACGCAAAACACCATTTATGGATTCATCCTAGAAAGCCAAATACCTTCCAAGAATGCACATTATTGTCGACATATGAAAGCCCTGACAAAAATAGGTGAAGCGGGGGAAAGCTGACTAACTCATAGCCAAGTACTAGACCTCTTTGTCATTACTGAATGGAAGACGCTAATTTTGGTGTATCACAGCCCCACAAATGGGGACTACTTGCTTCTGTCATTTTCACTGGAAAAGTGGAGGACATTTTCATCACAATACATACAAAATAGAGAGGGAGAAAGAGGATAGGCGTTGTGGATTGAATGCCTCCCTTTCCCTCGAGGAGGAGTATCCGACACCATTGGTATTCAAAATTCGGTTGTGTGGCTCTATTTTCTTATCCCCTCCCAGCACTATTTACTTCTTAATTCATAAAACTATGGAAAACAGATTAAACATTTTCCAAATATTTATTGATGCAGTCTCTTCCATCACCCTCCTGTGGTAGAGTTTGTGTGATCAGACAGATGACTAAACAAGTGGAATCAGCATGGCCGGAGTTTAAACTATCCAATATGCTTTTGTCAGAAACAGCAAGGAAATTTCATGAATCTATTGACAATGAATGGGACTTCCTCCAGCGCTCAGCCTGTCAAACTGCAGCTGGAAGAGCTCTGTGGAAGCATGTAATACATGATCCTGTTGCAGATGTACTAGCAGGAGAGAAGTATCTAACAAGTCTTCATGAGAAGATGAAGAAAGACCATCTCAATAATGCACGTGAAATATCTGGGGTGATTCTTGCTGTCCGCACATTATGGTTTGATTCAAAGATTGAAGCTGCTCTCAAATCCTTCAACGGCAAAGACACCCAAGTTGTTCTACTTGGTGCAGGTTATTTACTCTTCTATCTCACTTCTTCCTGCATTTCTGAAACTAAAACATCATCATGCATGTAGAATCCAAGCAAACACTTCAGATAACTTCCAAAACATAAACTATAAGAAATCCTAGTTGTTGGTTTTGGTCTTCATGTGATGCATGACCAAATTATCATCCCAAATTTAGATGGAGAGCTACAGAATGGGTAAGGAGAACTTACATATGAGAAAAGTTTAGAAAGGTGCAATCTATCAAGGCACCATGGCCCATCCAAGAAGTAATTAACACTGATTGGCTCACTAAGTGAGCTGTCTGTAGAAATAATACCAGGTTCTCCTTCAAATATATATTCATACATAATGCAATATTTTATGATTATGGTTTTTAATTCCAAGTGTTATGCATAAACCTTTTTACGTAAGCATATATCAATACAGCAAAGTGTCCAAACTCACATGTTTGTTTTATGTGTAGGCATGGATGCAAGGGCATACAGGCTGAGCTGCTTGAAGGAGAGCAAAGTTTTTGAGGTTGATTTCCCAAAGCTCCTGCAAATGAAAGCCGCTCTCTTACAACTGGCAATGAGCTCCACAAACGAATACGAGAAACTGACAGTGATGGCTAAATCTTTAACCAGAGTGGCAGCTGATATAAGAGATGAGGACTGGCTAGAGAACCTTAAGAGGTCTGGTTATCTTCCTCAGCGAAGTACAGTATGGGTCCTCGAAGGTATCTTATATTACCTCTCCCACCAGCAAGCGATGCAAGTCCTGAACGTCATTGCGGCTAACTGCAATCAGACTAATACAGTCCTTCTAGCGGATTTTATGAACAAGTCCTCGACCACACTTTCTCAATCCAACTTCCAGTTTTATAGTGACTGGCCTGATAATCTCTTGCCGTCTCTAGGATTTTCTGATGTTAAGCTTTCACAGATTGGAGACCCAGATGCCCATTTCGGTCTGATGCATGATCCCCTTAATCTTTTCAATAGGCTCCGGAAGTTGCCTAGGTCAATCCAAACCAACCCGGATGATAACAAACCCTGCTGTCGGCTTTATTTGGTGAGTGCCTCAGGATCTCCTCACCAAACTATGAACTAGAAGAAGCATAAAACCATGTAAACACATAAAGCATACATTTCTGCTGATTCTCCAGTAAGCCTCAAGTTCAGGCATTATTCTGATTGTGGCCTTACATATGTATCTTTATCCAAAAGCTCAAGCCATGAAAGTAAGGTGATCTGATGGTTTTGTACTGAGGAACCAATAAGATGAGAGATTGTTAAAGTCCCTGTGTAATTAGAAGAGCTCGGAGAGGTGAAAAGGCAGGATCGAGTCAATCAAAGTCTTTCCTAAATATCTTGTTCTTGTTCTATCCACGTACCAAGTATGTTGGCAGATATTACACTGCACAAGTTAAAATAAATAAAATGTTGCTATTTACGGCGAAAAGATGTTATGTTGATGTGGTACAAATTACAAATCTTCAATACATACAGGCAAAGCAACATCAAGGAGCAGGCAGAGACAACTACTCCCTCCGTTTCTAAATGATAGGCTTGTTTGGTTTAGCATAAAGATTAAGAAAACCAATCATTGCAATCATTTTTCATGTTTTTTACTAATTTGTCCTTCTTGTTTTAGATGGTCCCCTCATTAGATATTAGATAAAAAGAGGAGAGGTAAGTGGTCCCTCTATGGGTAAATTAGTAAACTAATAACATATGACTTTCCTTCAATGGAAACAAGCCTATCTTTTTGACATATCCATTTATGATAACCTTGCCTATCTTTTAGAAACGGAGGAAATTTTTTTAGGGTACAGTTACTACAGTATGAACCGACTTACTGACACCCAAATATGGGTACACTACAAGTAGGCATGTTTATATTTGGATATGCAATAACGATAAGCATGGCAAGGAGGCTTAAACAAACTTCAAAGATATCATACTCATCCAAAGCAACTAGATATCTAACAACAACTTCTTCTCCTGGATGTGCTACACAGTGCAACAAGAGTATGAAATATGATCACCACAAAATGAAAATGTTTTGAGTAGCCCTTTTGGTATGACGGGTTTTAAGCACTCTTATTTAAAGAAAAGAGTGGAAAACTATCCTCTAGGACACTGTGGGCATAAGAGGGGCTTCTTATGGTTGTATCACAAAACTGGGACAGCATCAAGGAAGATCAACATTAATTTTTATTGCATATGAGAAACCATGACAATAGAAAACACAGAATTTTTTACTGATACTGGTAAAAAACGAGGAAAGTGAAGAGCTGTTACAAGTTCGGACAACAAGAACTTAACACAAATTAGCATCCTCAGTTCTACTTGGTTTGCGCAGCAGGCTATTTTTTATTGTAGGATGGAGAGGCAAATATTAGATCTCAAGGCAATACTTGTTACCCTGCTCAAACTTGTCAAGTGAGGTTATGGTGTCCAACTAGGCATCTGCCACCTTTTCTCTGCATGACAACAGAACAGATAAAACAAGTCTTAGCCATCCAGGGACAGCTACCTGAAATTTCAACTTTAATCCAGTTTGTAGGAGTTGAGTTCCGAAAATGAGACCACAAGCAATACTATAATCTAAACTTCTGAATCAACTAGAGGAATACGATAATGCACAAAAGAGAAGATCATTGACAATGACCCAAAGGATATATTTTCCTGCACTGCCCGACTATACCTCATACACCATGTTAAAAATTTCACAGAAATTAATGACGCCGATGATTAAGCAAATTCAAGTCAAAGACAATAATAAATCTCAGTGCTTGCTTAAAAGTTCGTTACTGAACAGTAAGACGGCACTAGAAGTGAATAATGAAAAAGAGATACAGCCACGCATATTCTTCAACATAGAAGTTCTATTAGACAAAACTTTCATAACTGATAGTTACTTGGATACAAACACAAGAGAAACTAGAGCTTCTGCCAAGGTACATTCCTAAGAACACATCAATTATCTCAAATACACCTTCAAATTGTTATCCGAAACATGAATCCCGCCAAAACACAAATCCTTTATCGCAGTCTAATTGTCTAATAATCTATATTGATAATTTAATTTTTGTGTACCAAATCATAATGAAGGTGACAATCAACATTAGGTATACACAACACTACATCCAAATGATGGAAGCAATCCCAAATCGTGCCTCACAAAAACTATGTTTTACTAGGTACTAAGTCGAGACTTTTAATTATAAAAGACAAAAACTAGTTTACATACCTGCCGGAGGCAAGTTGAAAACCGGCATCATTTGCCACACCATTAAGAGAGCTGAAAGATCTGCATTTAGAGATAAAACGTAAATACTACTATCGCAGCTTCACTGCTGTCTTCACTTCACAAGATTATATAACCAGAACATGATTACACTCAGCTACAAGTAATGAAACCGATAAGTACTACTATATAGATTGCTTGAAAGAAATTTAGTGAAAATTTTTCATGGATTACCTTATAAGACTCCCTAAAACAGCTTCAGTTTCCAACTTAACAGGATTGCTATCGTCCAATAAAGAGGCCGTATTCTTCAAAACCAAAGTAAACGTGCAAACCTGATAATGATGATATAAGATTTAGAGCTTTAAACCTGCGTTAGCTTTAAACCAAAGTAAACGTGCAAACCTGATAACAATGAGTTGATTACGGTTCTGACAAAAGCCACTGCATGTCTGGTCGAACCTGAAGAGCACGCTGGTAACATGCAATAACCTCTTGAGGCATTCCTAGGGCCTGTAAAAGCAAAAGAAAGATCTTATTTCTCACTATGTCTGAATGTTACTTGTCTTTACCAATCTGATAAGCACAATAACCACAGCTTACCTTATACACATTTCCTAGGTTTAGATAGGCATCAGCGAATGTTGGCTTGTATCTCAG
The DNA here is from genome assembly GCA_023531435.1 of Papaver californicum. Classification (NCBI taxonomy): domain Eukaryota; kingdom Viridiplantae; phylum Streptophyta; class Magnoliopsida; order Ranunculales; family Papaveraceae; genus Papaver; species Papaver californicum. The sequence continues at coordinate 639,171 of JAJJMC010024047.1, read as the reverse complement.
AGTTTCCTGAAAGAGAAAGTAAATTGTGAGAATGCAGGCATTCAAGTTTCGAGCCATAGGGAAATGAACTCATATAACATAAATAAGAAAAGACAAAGAATCTTCAGCCACAGAGCATTACGTATCACACATCAAGTACCTTATAGTATTGAACTGCTCTGTTAAGATCACCTGCTTCCATAAAAAGACCTACAAGGTTTTACCATGCAATAGCAAAAGTTGGTTGAGTACGGAAGGCCTCCAGATAGCATTTATACGCCTGCAAAATGTATATATAATTTGGATTCAGAATGTTATGGGTGTAAAAGAACACAGCCTCCAGTGTTATGGCAAAATATATCTACAATGACTTATTAAAGATAGTTCACTACTTCACTTATAAAAGAGATCTACTTCGGACAGCTGAACATAATTAACTTTAAATAGGATACTGTAACAGAGTGATCCATCTAAACTTCATGGGTATATATATTGCCAAGGTCGATAAAACCCTCAGTTTTTGCAATTACCTCCTGCACTAACCCTTTTGCTTTCATCAATTACCAAGGTTGCTATGAGCATCGACCTGTCCGAATTGAAACATGTCATTAGTGAGTGACTAAACGGGACCAAGACTCTAATGAAAGGGATCGTAATCAAACAAGGATAATACCAATCCAAGGTTTAGTGCAAGAGTCTGGTGACATCACTTGATATAGCCTCTTCGCATCGCCCTTGTGAAGTTGGACCAAGCATCACTGAAATTTGGGTGTAGTCGGAAAAGCAAAAAGAACAACAAACTTGTCAACTCAGTACCGGAGGAATATAACAAGCAAGCTCCTCCATAGGGGTACATGCAAATACAACTATATACATGAAAAATGACCAGCAAGCTTTCTGAAAGAGAAATATAAAAACTACAACATTTACTTATTTTCTCAACAAGGAGAACGTAGAACCTCCTTTCTAACAAGGGATTGACATCTTAAGGCCACTACGCAATCACTGTTGCGATCCTGGAGAGAAGGTAGACAGAAAACCACTGTGAAGTTACTAAAGCCAACAAGATCTAGTATTTCTCTTGTTTGAAACTAGCTTTTCATGGTCCAACACAAACAAAGTGGTGACAAGAATGTTATGACTAAACAGCACGATTTTCCCATCTGTTTACTCCACAACTTCTCTAGACAAAAAACTTCAAGGAATCTTATTTACACCCATCTCAGCATACCAAATTGATTTCTTTAAAACTCAAATGGTGCCCCAAAAAATCAGTTCTCCTCCTAAGTAACTAAATATACTAAACATACTGAACGAAGACTAGATGCACGAACCAAATGTCTACCGAAAATCTACAAAACACAAGTATTGCAGAGCTGAGTTTACGCTTAGCATTCAATCCAAAGTTGTACCTGGTAGAGAGCATGACTTAGCTCTTGCCTTGCTGTATGTAATTGTGGTGCCAACGCAAAGTGTGAAAGCATTAACTGATCCCACTCCTATACAGAAAACAACAGCTGAAGATTATAATATGGACAGACAAATAATAAGAAACAAAATTGGGCTAGAGCAAGGTAGTACATGAACAAAGGTCATCTACAAGAGGTATCGTAATAAACTCCGATATTACTAACTAGTACAAACATCAAAAGCAAACCACATAGCTTAAAACAAACAAACCACGCGCTGAGATCACATACAATTTGGAACACTCCAAGTAATCCAGGGATTCTTGCAGCCTGTGACTGTCTCGGATTAACTGCCTGCACAATTTCACCAAAAGAAAAATAGATAACATATTCATATCAAAGTTAAAAGCTATGTAAGTAATAGGCTAGATTAACATATCTCACCTTATTATTTGTTTTCACAGGCATAAGATCAAATCCATTGGAAGTGGCTCCCCAGTCAGTCACACAGCATTTCCCAAAATCCTAAGTAACAAAATAACAGGGCAAAGAGACCTGCCAGCTGAATCCCAAATGCATGTAATATTTTGATGCCAGAGCATCCTTCCCACCACCACCACCCAAATCCAATGGGAATAAAATAAAAATGTCAACCTAAACTCTATCAAACACAAGTATTGCATACCTGAATTTACACTACGCATTCAAGCCAAAGTTGTACCTGGTAGAGAGCATGACTTATCTCTTGCCTTGCTGTTGGTAATTGTAGTTCCACCTCCACCCCTCCCCCACCCAGTTCTATTTCTATCTAAACTCAGCAAGGTACTCTATACATTATTGCCTTCAAGGATCTAACCTTAACTTGAGCACGCATGACTGATGAAAAAAACAAACAACACCCGCTTCTGAACAAAATTTCACAAAACTCTTAGTTTTGGAATCCCCAGCATCACAGGACATAAGCCTAAGTAATATCCACAAGACCTCCTATGCAGTTTACCCTGCACTCTTTAGGAAGGCTACAAACCATAAACATCACTAAGTAAATGATAAATCTAATCCACACACCCAGCCACCCACCCACACACACATCACCCACCATCAGCACCACCCACACAAACCACACCATCACAATTGAATTGCAAGCACCCATGATTGGAAACAAAAATGAAAAAAGGATGAACTTTAAAACGAATTCAAGAGTAGAAAGTTGTTCATCTATTGATAATAGTAATACCTAATATTCAATTACACCACTGAACTCAAATGCAGTGTTTAAAGGGTCAATTTCTACTTTTGACAACTACAGAAGAAGAAAAAAACAAGGAGGAATTTAGTCAAGCAGCCATCACCTACTTATTGCTGCATCTTTCCTCAACATCAATTGTGTTGGTTTAATCTGCATAGACAATCATTTAGGAGGAATTATTAATCAGCGAATCATTCGATTAACCCTACTTAGCTAATTGAATTTTCGGTCCCCTTACTCCATCTAATAAATAAATTATAGTTTTCCCTTTACTTTGAAAAATATCCTTAATTTGGTGCTCGTGTGAATCGCATATGTTCACTAACCTTAAAAAACTAATCTAGAGATTCTAGACTGGTGTTTATGCCTTCACGTTTTGTTTTTCTTATTATTAAAAAGGAAATGAGATTTAGTTTATTTATTTAAGAGACTTCAAATTGTTTTGGTCTATCAGAGTCTGAATTTTGGATCCAGTTTGGCCAACCATAATCTCAACTAAAACAAATAATTTATGTTATAGAAAATTTAGCTAAAGAGTCGGCTAAGTGATTTGTATCTCTATGAACAAAAGAGTAAATCCATAAATTAAAAGTACTCGAAATGTTTGGAGTATCATTTATTAGATTCAGTGTAGTCCATTTAATTGCTTGTGTCTTCCAATTTAACGCGTTGATCACATTAATATGCTCTCTTTCTAAATGAATCCTCCTCATCCCCTTTTTTTAGCCCATATCACATCTTTAAACAAGGCTTTCGCTTCTGCTTGTTCATAATTTATGGCATGTAGAGCTCGTCCTCGCAGTCTATCACAGTTACCTGCAAAATTTCTACTTATTAGATTTATACCTGAGAAAGAATTTGAATCGATATGCGATGCATCAAAATTTATTTACGTGTTGTTGAATATGGAGATGTCCATTTTGGGGTCATTTGAGTGGTAACAACTTGAGTTGTATGAATCTGTTGAGTACTCATTCTCCAGTCATACAACTAAGATTGTATTAGCCTAGAAACTGCAACTGCATTCCCCTGCACATTATCAAAGATCTTTGTGCATCTCATTTTCCATAGATGCCAAAAAGTAAATCTAGCAGTTTGCAGAACATTCATATTTATCTAGATATTAGTTCTATTTTTATCAAAAAAGTTGCGAATCCAAGTATGCGGATCCAATGTTTGTAACTGACTTTGTAGATGAGCATCAACAAGGTTCTAGACATCTATATCAATTACACATACAATAAAAATATGGTTAGGATTTTCTATTCCAGAGTTACAGAAAGGACAACTAATATTTATTTCATTATTGAACCTAGCTAGCAAATTTTTTTTTAGTAGGCATACAGTTATGTAAGAGTTTCCATATAAAATATTGAACTTTATGAAGGAGTTTAATCTTCCAGAAAGATATCCATACTATATTGAGGTTATTTTTAGTAGGGTAGTTCGTTAAACTATCTTCCAGAATAACCCTATAAGTTGATTTTATAGAGAAGATACCATTAGCATATCGTTCCCATCTTAGTTTATTAGTACTACTCAAGGGAATCCTAATGTTTAGTATGTCTCTAACAGTACCTACATCAATCAAAGCTTTCATATTATTAATTTTCCAAGTTTTTATTTCATGGTCCATAAGTTGATTAACACATTGAATATTTGTATAAATGAAATTAGAATTATGAGGTATGTGCATTTCTGGAATCCAGTTGCTTTTCCAAATGTGCATATGCCTATCTCATAGACATAATGTTTTTTAACATTTTTAACCCCTTGCATATCTCATTCCATATCCAAGACCCCTGTTTAGCTACATCATCAACCAAAGGATTAGTATTCACAAAATATTTAGCTTTCAAAATAACAGCCCAAAAATCATTTGGGTTATCTACCACTCTCTATGATAACTTAGTTAAGAGATCCTTGTTGAGAATATCATTTCTTTTAATATTTAGTCATCCTAGTTCTTTTGGTAGAGCAATGTCCTTCCACCCTTTTATACTGCATCTCTTCTTATTTTCTTGTTTCCCATCCAAAATTTTCGTTGAATAGAGTCCATATTATATATGAGTTTATGTGGAATATGAAAAAAAACTAGGTGATAACTAGCCAAACTCCCTAACAAAGACTGATTCAAAATGGTCTTACCTGATGCTGCTAAAAAATTTGATTTCCACAAAGCCAGCTACCCCTAAAGTTATCTAACAAGTGATTAAAAGATTCAGTTTGTTTTTCTGCAGTAAGAGTGGAACTCCCAAGTATTTTTTATTGCAAGGCTATTCTCCTAATTTACAAAATACTGGAGAAATCATTCTTAATATTGTTAGGAACATAGGGACTAAAGGAAATAACAGATTTCTCAAAATTCACATCTTGGCCAAAAAATTTACTGAACCGATCAATTAAATGACCAAGATTCCAAGCATCTCTAGACCTAGCTTTAATAAATATCAAACAATTATCGAGAAAGAATAAGTGTGAAACAGAAGGACAATCTTTAGTAGCTTTAAAACCATGAATAAGATCATTATGTTCAGCTCATTAAGACATCTAGAAAGAGGTCCATACAAAGAATGAAAAAATAAGGAAACATGGGGTCTCCCTGTCTCGAGCCTTTTTCTGACAGATAAACTTACCAGGGGATCCATTCAACATAATAGAAGTAGACACATTCCAAATGCATTATTCAATCATTTCGCACCAAGTTTCAGAGAATCTAAAAAATTTTAGGTTTGAAATAAGGAATGACCAGTCAATCATTCTTAATATTGTTAGGAACATGGGGACTAAAGGCAATAACAGATTTCTCAAAATTCACATCTTGGCCAAAAAATTTATTGAACCGATCAATTAAATGAACAATATTCCAAGCATCTCTAGACTTAGATTTAATAAATATCAAACAATCATCAACAAAGAATAAGTGTGAAACAGAAGGACAATCTTTAGTAGCTTTAAAACCATGAATAAGATCATTATGTTCAGCTAATTAAGACATCTAGAAAGAGATTTCATACAGAGAATGAACAAATAAGGAAACAGGGGGTCTCCCTGTCTCGAGCCTCTTTCTGACAGATAAACTTTACCAGGGGATCCGTTCAACATAATAGAAGTAGGCACAGTCCCAATGCATTATTCAATCATTTTGCACCAAGTTTCAGAGAATCTAAAAGTTTTCAGGTTTGAAATAAGGAATGACCAGTCAATCATATCAAATGCTTTAGACATGTCTGATTTAATATCCGCACAACCATCTTTAGCCTTAGTGTTTTTTTTCCATTGAATTAGTTCATAAGCTATAATTATGTTATCATGAATAAGTCTAGCGGACATTAATGCAGTTTGAACTGGAGAAATGATTTTATGTAATATTAACTTCAATTTTGCAGCCAAAAGTTTTGAAACTATTTTGTAAGAACATTACATAAACTTATAGGCCTAAAGTCCACTGCACTTTTAGGACAATTATGTTTAGGAATAAGCGCAGTGAAATTATGATTCAGTTGTTTTAACATATGTTTAGAATGAAAAAAGAATTGAACCATTTTTAACAACATCAGGGCCAACAGTATCCCACATCATCTGGTAAAAACCAGGTGGGAAACCATCTGGCCCTGGTGTTGTCCAAGGTTTCATTTCAAAGACAGTAATTCAAATGTTATCTGCAAAAAGAGAAGCAATAAGCATAGCATTATCAGAATCAGTGATAGTGGGAACAACATTACCCAAAAAGACATCAGGACTGGGGGTTTGATAGACTTACTCATGTTCCAAAATATCTAAGCAGTTCATTTTCAATATCCTCTCCGTTAGACACCAAATGCCATTAATATTCTGAAGATAATATGTTTGTGTTCTTTTCCTTCCAAAGTTTGATTTGTGATGGAAATAAGCAGTATTACTATCATCTAACTCTATAAAATGATCCTTACATATTTTTTCCAAAAATCTTCCTCAACATCATACAATAACTTCAATATAAAATTTAATTTTTAATTTTGTGTTCTGACTATTCCTGGTTATAGTCATATTTGCTAGTTGAGCTTCTGTATTATCTATGCTTATATTAATATTGCCAAAGTGGTGGTAATTCCAGTCTCTAAGAATCTTCTTAGTATTGAACGAGTTTTAGTAAGTCTAAAGGCAGCAGAATCAGAAGCATTACAATTCCATTTTTCTTTTATGTTTTTAGAACAGGTGATGTCTCTAAACCATGCTCTATTAACTCTAAATGGTTTTTTAGTATTGCTATCAGACTTAGAAGTTACCAACATAATTGGACAATGGTCACTGCCAACAACAGTTAACTGGTATAGAGCAGCGTTAGGGAAATAATTTGTCCATATGATATTTTAAGGACAATGTTGTTCTATACTAGTGATTAATCCATATAGGAGTTTTCCATCATTATGAAGGAGTAAGCATTGAGTTATAAAATACTAATGTTGTATGTAAAATATTGAAACTCAACCGGGTGGGGCTCAAATATTATATGTGTACTTTCAGAGAGATACATGATCAGTGTGAGATGCCTGTAGCGAGGGTTTGATATTTTAATTCTCTTGCGGAATATAAAATATGAATTTTATGTTTTTGATGTCGGGTCAGTAGCATATACAAAATTATATTATTTCTCCGCTTTTATTGCTGGGTAGGAGCAATTTTACTATTTTACTCTCTGTTAAAATTCCACCATCTACACCAGGTCATTTAAGGCACCATACATACATGACAATATAGTAGCATTATTTTTAGCATCAAACTTCACGAGGCAGTTTATAATCTTGAAGTTCATGCTAACAATTTGAAGATCTCTTCCGTCATTCCATAACAAGCATAAACAACCATACAACCCAATGGGATTGCAAAAAAAACATTAGGGAATTTGAATCTAGCCACTAAGAATTGCATTCTTTTTAAATGACTTTTAGTTTCAGATAAGAAAATTGTATCAGGATTTTATGTTTTAATAAGCATATGAAGATGATTTGTAGTATCTTTGTTGCCAAAACCACACACATTCCAAGCCAAAACCTTTATTATGCTATTGTTGATGAAAAATATCCTATCTAATCTATTATAAAAACCAAAATAAACACATTTGATCAAGTAGACGGAGAATATGGAAGAAGAAAGTAAATCACAAGTAATAAAATTTGAAATAAGAGAACAAGAGTTATGTCTCGAGATTACCTTAACCTTTCCTTCAGTGTTACAAGACTGGTTTTCCCTTGTTGTGGAGTTGATTATTGCTTGTGTATCAGATCCATTACCTGAATTTTGGAAAGAGGGATCTTGGGTTTGGTTTGATGAATGAGATTGAAAATTAATACTTCTCTGTCTCTTACCTAGCCTTATATTTTCTAAGTTTTCCCCATCTTGTTCAGCAAATAACCTAGCAGTGGTTACTAGAGTTCCATCCTTAGGGGTATAAAGCTATTGGTTTTATCTGTTTTCTTATGAACTATCTTAGGAATCTGAGTTATATTTCTTCCTTCTTGGGAATGTTTTTTCCCTCCCAATCCGGCAACATCAAAATAATGTGGTTTGTTATGCGCCTTCTCAAGGTAGTCAGATGCAGCTTTGCAAGCTTCGTTAGAATGTCGCAAATTTTATGTGGTTGTTTTTCCCAGAAAAATCGGATCCATCTAGTACACTTTTCTTTTGTAATTGACATGGATATTCTTCTTAGTGGATTATTTATATCACTTTGTACATATATCTTAACTGTATCACCTGTAATTGGGATGACATCTTCTGGTTCAGTAGCTAATACTTGTCCCATCATTTCCTATATTTTTCTTACAACATCCACATTTTTCTGGTAAGAGTTTTTTCAACTGGATCCAAAAATATTGGTGGCTCCAATCCAAATCTTGATATATCTTGCTTGTACTGTAATCATAAAGAATTACTATATAACCATTAATACTCCATGGACTTTGTTCAAAAATCCTATTGAGAGTTATCCAATCTGAAAACTTAAAGACCATAGTATTGGTGTCAATCTCAAATACTTTGATTTCTTCAGAAGTCAAGGAAGACCAAGCGAACCCAATATGTTTTTCTACAACTTTCAAACCCTTTTTTCCTTATATGATGGTTTTCCCAATTAAACAAGCCTCCCAATTTTCCTCTTCATCATTCTCAACAGATTTTATGGAGTGGATCACCGCCTTATCAAATTCTCCTAATTCAATTGCCGCCTTCTTGAATTTAGAAGCTAGATCAGTAACTTCAATTTCTTCATTAGCCGCCATAAGGAGGTTGTTTTCGTGAAAGTTGAGATGGTGTTTCTATTGGGTTTGTTGGAAAAAACAAATATAGTAAGTAATTCTCGATTGAAGCTGTAATAGAAGTTTGTCATATCTTTTAATATCATCTTTCAAGAAAATGATACTCAAAAAGGTCAAGTATGAGTTATCACTAGTTCTTAAAAAAAGTAATACTCGGTTGAAGAAAACAGAGTTATAAAGCAATTTTCAATCATTTCTTTTGAGATTTATTAGGCTATTGCTTTGTGTATTGCTTGAACCAAGCGTTGGATTGAAAAATTGTGCATATTGTCCTACTAGCCTTTTGAGTATAATAAGGCAATCTTCCATGTTTTCCAACATAACTGTCTATAACTTTTGCAGCTTTGTTAAGGTAAGATTTACTCAAGCCACTTCTTATTGTTGTTTCTCCAATAGGTTATCTTGCTGATCCTCCGATACTGAATAATGGCCTTTCAATTGGTAGCGGTCATGTATATATTTAATTGAGTTGTTAATAACATTAAAAGGATTTCAAAATCATGGAAAATAGATACTTAAGTTAGATATATACTTGGTGGTAACAGTCCACTAGTGTTTGTAGACCTATTAAGATTGAGGGATGTTGATGGTGTCGTGAGTGTACAGATTAATTTACTTATCTTTTACTTCACTATGAATAATAAAGTAGCAAATAAGATTCGTTCCCACGAAGAGCGAGGATTTCTAGTTGCCAAACATCAAAAATGGGGTTTGTTTTAGATTTAAACATAATTAACAAAACAATTAGAAGTGATTAAGATGCAAGCAATGGTGAGAAATATGATCGAGGAATCCTTCTTTGTTGCTAAACAATCATTGGATTAGTATAGTCATTTATTTTTTATTCATCACAGGTTATCACCAACCGTAGGATAAAAAATACGCTTAGTTATCCCAAAATTCGTTATATCATTGGACAACAGGTATGCTTAGTCTCTAGGTAATATCCCGTTGAACCACCCTGAAGTTGATAGATACATTTTTATGTCTAATTTGTTCACAATTCTGTGTATTAATAGTGCTCGATTTTATACTTATTGTGTGATTTTATGTGTTTGTAGGGTTTTTGGGAAATAAACATTTGTGGAAAAATCGTCTCAAAAAATGATAAAAGCACCCGAAGAAATTATTAAAGGCACCCGGGCTGGTTGATAAAGGCACCCCACGTATGGATAGGGGGCACCCCTTTCAATTTCAAAAAATCGAAAAAGGCGGGAAAATATTTTCTTTACGTGAGAATTGTTGTGATTTTCAAAATCGATTTTGGGGGGATTTTAAAGAGTTTAAACCTTATCAACATGAAGCAACAATCATTAGAGGATGAAACACGTAAATTACAAGAGTTTAAAGCCGTGAAACAAGCTGGAAAATCCATGTTTTTGCCGGAAAAGAGTTTCCTTCCCTGAATCGGATTTACATGAATCTGAGTTTGTTTTGGATTGGTTTTTGGGTCCTTATCGATTAAGGATGAGTTTTTAGGGTTTGTGGAACCTATAAATAGCAAAGAGGAGGAAGAAAAATCGGAAGGGGAGGCTCGAAAAAAAAAAAGGAAGAAAAAAGTGATGCTGCTGTTGTAGTGAAGAATAGGAAATAGGCGACGATTTCTTCAACTGAACAACAACGTTTATCTTCAGATTTGCAACGTTTATCTTCAGCTGCAACGGTTCCTTCAACCCATCTGCAACGTTTATCTTTGGTTTGCAATATTTATCTTCAAGCTCCATTGCAACAGTTAATCTGTAACGCCCAGAAAACGTTGCAGATTTCATGTTTTATTATTTTTAGCTTATTTTCTTCTTCTCAAGCATTTTTGAGCCATGTACCAATCTTTGAGAGTGTTTTGAGCATGATGAGCTAAACTCAACCACTGGAAAAATGGAGGAAGCCATATTTCATGAATGAATGGTAACTATTTTGGATTCTTAATGACTTTTACATTGATTTTTAATTGATTTATGATTTTCTTAATTAGTTGTGATTTTGTTTGATGGTGTGTGCTGGGACTTAAGAGATTTTGATGCTCCATGATTGTGATTTACAGTTAATGTTTTAGAAATCTACTTTTTGCAAAGAAACATAGTCAATAAAAGAGCTATAATTGTTAAAGAATCATTGTGGAAATCATTCAGAAGTGATTTTGGTAGAATCCCGAGTTTTAGTTCCTCCCAAGATTATTAAAATCTTTTACTTATTTTCTAGTTTAAATCAAAATTATGTCTAAAACGAATCTTCATAAGTCTCAGCGAACGAACTATTTTTACCACTTTTCTTAAACGATCAAGTTTTTGGCGCCGCTGCCGGGGACTTACTACTTGTGTAGGATGTTATGATAAAATTACGAATATTCCAACTCTTACTAGCTTTAGATCAATTAAAAAATCAATTTAGTTGGCCACCTAAAAAATCTATCAATTAAGCATGAACATTCGTATTAGTAAAAACAAGTGATAATCATGTGAAGAACTTCAAAATAAATTCATATAATAACTCAAATCATGTCTAGAACTTATAATTCATCCTCAATCAAATAATTCTATAGATACTCATGGATATAGAAGCGCCCATGTTATACGCAAGAGTAAAAAGAATTCGTTACGATGATGGAACCGCTCCAAACCCTAGATTTTGCTCCTTTTGTTTTTGAACTCCTCCAAGACTTGCAAAGTAGTGTAGGTTATGGAAGTCTTCTTATATAGTCCTCATCAATCTAGGCGTTAGATTCCTAATGAATAACATGTCTTAGAAGTGGCCCCCGTCGTGCTATAATCGATAGACTCATTCAACATCTTTTTACCGATTATTTTTGTCAAAATTCTAGAGTTTTCTGGTCCAAAAGTTGTCATAATCGGTAGACTCGCTTCCCTTCTTATCTAACGATTGTAAGAGCTTAAAAAAAGTTTCCGTGGTCCTAAAACTGCCCATAATCGGTAGACTCGGGATCTTCATTATCTACCGATTTTTTTGTTGTGCGTTTTACTTCTTTTCTATTATTTTGCTCATAACTTCCTCATACGAACTTGGAATGACCTTATTATTTTTGTGTTAGCTTCGTCTTACAATTCTCTTTAAGATGATAATAAGAAATTCTGGATTTGAACGAGTTGAACTTGGTATTTGGCCCTTCTTCACTTGTAGAACTCAACTTCCTTGTTCATTTCATGTCGCGATGAACTTCTTTCTTCTTCTTTGGATTTGGACACTTGACTACTTGGAGTACTTAACTTCTTAGATCTTTTGTAACCAATTTCACTCTTATTGAGATGATTCACCTAATAAAAAAAATAAAATAAGACAAGAGTAATAACAAGTAATATGCAAGAATTATAACAAATGTAAGTATGGATTCGACACTAAAATCATGTAAATTATGCACTTATCAGATGTACCCCTTTTGGCAAAACTCATAATTGATGACATCGCTGGTGAAGTTAAACATGAAACAAGCATTAAAGGAAACGACATCCAAGTTGATGCTTTATGTGATCTTTCACTTGTGGTGCGACTGACCCTACAAATGAGCAAATTAAAAATTAAAAATATGAGATAAAATGGACGTTTTTTTAAGCTTGTATTCAAATGACGGAATTCATTGTCTGGTAATGCTCTTGTAGAGGTCCTAGTTGTGGTTTTTTTTTTTTTTTGGTTTAGGGAGATTAGTTGCAGCCTTCCTATCAGCTCTATAACCCATGGTTGGAATCCCTAAAAATATACAGTGTGTTGGTTACTTACTCAACTATCTATGAAACAACATAAAATACAAGGATAAATATGTTTTAAGTAATATATTATTCATAATTGTTGGTTGTTTCCGTTTCCACCCTATTCTGGCGGCTTGTGCCTCCTGTCGTGTTTTACAAATCCTAGAATTGTGATTTTCTCTTCCACATGTCTTGCAATGCCTAGGAGGACAAGTGGGAAACATGGTGTTCTCATCCCTTTCTCTCATTTTGTCCTTAGAAGGCCTACCTACTTTATTTTCATTATTAGCTTCTTACATTTTACTTCTGTTTGTTTTAGAAAGTAAAATGAATTCCTTAGTAGAGTATGTCTTTTAAGATTCAAACACAAAGTAAAACCAAAGCTTACCTCCCCCAGTCTATTACTTCTGCCATAGGGGTGATATCCCTTCGTAACACCTCACATATTTAGCAAATGTATGGTATTCACTGCAACACCTGCCACGAAATTAAAAACATAGTCAAAACTAAATTCAAAATATTATCAAATTTAAATAACGTGCATGTAGAAATTAAAACAAAAGTAAAAAACAAATAGCTTACTTAATCCACTCCTTCATTGGTTCCACAACATAAACATCATGCTCACAAGGAAAGCCAGTTAATTTCCAGGTGTTGCATGTACAAATGAACTCATCTATGTTAATTTTCCACCTATTGATACTTCCATTTTGTCTTACAAGATATAGGTGGTCATCGGAACCATGTACAATATATTGTATTAATTTTTTTGAGTACCCATCAATGATTCTGATTTCTTTAGGCACTAAACCTTCATAAAGTGGGTCTTTAGAATTTCCCCAAGTCTTCACCAAATTCCTTCTCTCAAAAAGAAGTTGCATGAACATTGTATGATGTAAGTCAACCATAGGCACCAAGGGGTAATTTCTAATCTTCAATAACCAGTTGTTAAAACTCTCTCTCAAGTTTTTTTTGATGTGCTCGTAGTTGGATGCATCCTTAAAATGGGCCTTGGACCAAGTGTAAAATCTTCCTGAAGCAGCTAACGGACTGCACTTTCATCATGCTTTATAATACCTTTAAGCTGTACATCAAACACAGAATCCATATAATCTTTAGATACATGATGTGATTTTATATAGTGGTAAATAAAGATTCGATTCTCGAACTTGTGAAGGTGATGACTTTAGAAAATAATGATTTAACTAACTCTAGAAAATTCCAGGAGTAAGAAAAAGACTAAATAACCTAAAGATGATTTTTGAATAATTTTAACAATACCAGGAATCAGGAATCAGGTAATTCTAACAACCTATGTGATTAATCAGATAATTCTTTTTAAATTAATTGAAGCCCAAATAATTGCCAAAATTGGTTTTGTTATGCTAACAAACAGAGGTAAATCACAAGCATGGATTATCAAAATTAATTAACTAAGCATAATCCATCAAGCAAAAGCACAACTGTTGAAAGAAAACCGTTTTTACTATTCAAAACTATGCAATTTTAATGATAAAAGAATTATAAATAATTATTAGAAAATAATTAAATCACATAAAATTGAGAAAATTACCTTATCCATCATCCCAGTAAATAGACTTAGCTCATGGTGGAAAAAGATTGCTCAAAAGTTGATTTCATTGCTCAAAATATTGATTACAAGGTGAAATAATAGTGCAACAGCCAAACAGCAACGGGTATAAACGTCACAGGAACAGGGTTCAACTGTTACAGCACAGTTTCAAGCAACAAAAGAGAGAAGAAATGGTGACAGATAGATTTGAAACAGCAACAGTTAAAACTGTTGCACTGTCTTCTTCTTCAGCGGCGATGGTGAAGAACACCGATCACCGGGAGCAGCAGCAGTGACCGGCCGATGTCGGAACTTGATCGGAAAATAGCAAAAGTGGTTCTGGAGCTTCGTACCCTGATTCTGAGGATTGTAAACTCTTTATATAGGCCCTGTGAGTCTTCTAGGATGTTCTAATCCCATTAGAACTCGGTGATTTGACGAGAAATCAATAGTTATCCAAAACCGAAACATGTTCCTTTTCCCGTCCAAATTCATGATTCTCCAGCCCTTATCTTCGGCTTCTAGAGCTTCTAATCGATTATACGAACCTTCAATTAGATTGGGTACTTATCAATTTGCTGAAATCCCATCAAAATTGCGATTTGATTTGAGTCCTGTTTTGCCGATGAAGCTTTGACCTGGTCAACTGGGTTTGACTCGGTCAACTGACTTTGACCGAGTTGACTGGACGAGTTGACCCGCTGAGTTGGTCCGATCCAGCCCATCCCGATCCAAGGGTGCCCCAATCCAAAGTGTGGGTGCCTTGATCCATTTTCCCGGGTGCTTTGAACACTTTTTGAGCCAATTTTTCCATAAATCTTTATTCTTCTAATGTCCCTACAAAAGCAATAAAACACGTAATAGACACAAAATCGAATACTAACTCACTAGAAATTAAGGTGCAAATTAGACACTAAAATGTGTCTATCAATACACACCAAGCCAAGTGTTTAACTAGCTCACCGTTGGATATCTTCTTCATGTTTGCAAACATGTGTCTAAAACAATACCTATGGAAATGTGTTTTGGTGGGCTATTTTCATGCTTAGGAATTATCTATATAAAGAGCTTTATTTGTTACGGCTTAAGTAGTTTTTGATTGTCTAATATGAATGACTTTTATGTCTATATTGAGTTTCTACCTTAGAAATCATATTTATCGAAGTTCATCTTGAGTTTACCCGCGTATTCTACCTGTTTCTGTATTTTTGGAAATGCAGAGCCACGGCATCAATAATGACCTTTTGTCTATTAGAAATGAATGCTATCTTTTCTTCACGCGCAGTGATTTTCTCCTTTATGATATCAAGGAACCTAGACCAGTATTCTAAGTTCTCTCCCTGACAGACATAAATTGCAAGGGGATACATACCGATGTTTCCATCTAACATCGTTGCAGATAAGATATCATCCCCATATTTTCCCTTTAGATCGATGAGTTCCATCGAGGCCTATTACAGGTTTGCACCTTTCAATAAAACCTTTCAGAAAAACTGGAAAAGCTAGACACAAACCTGCAGTATATTATAAAATCTATAGGTTTGAAATTCAAAAGTAGCAAATTGTTAATAAAAAAAAAGTATAATATTTATAGTACAAGTAGAAGTATTACTTTGATCATCCCTTGAACAACTTGCAATGCCATTGTTTTTCAATAATAATTGTCGACACATTTCGGGTAAACTTTCTTCATAATTTACATATAATTTATCTAAAGCAATATGATCATTGCCTTATAAGTTGTATAATAATTGATATCAGCTCCAAACATCCTCCAAATTTCTTTTATAACCATCCTAGTTGTGTATGACCTCTTATAAGCTGTAAATATATATGAATGTTCTACTGCAATAAACTTACAATCAGCCAACCTATTGGCTTTCCTTGATTTGGTTGAACAAATATAATGTTCTTTGTATTTTATAACCCTTATGGTCTTTACATTTCTCATTTTTGTACATGTTATTTCCCACGGGCACTTCAGTTGATTACACTTAGCATGAATCTCGAAATTTTCCTTTTTGATAAAATGAAGCTCATATCTCATGTTAATTGTATACCTTATTAACCACCTTAAACACATGTATATATCTCCCCATGTCATCCCAATATACAAGGTATCCACGGGTCTTTCATTGTCTTATTGTACTCAACATTCTTCATCTGCATATAAATCATCAAGTTCCTTAACAGTACCAGCAAATTCAACATTTGTTCTTCAGGTGGTATTCACATTTGTCTTATGCCTGTACGGCTCATCATATGGAAAATTGCACAATAAACATCATGTCGCGGTGGGTCTTCATTTAGTAGGAAGTTTTCATTCGGTAGTGGCTCTTCACTTGGTTCCACATCTCTGTTAGGATCATACTCACAATCACTTCCATCTGAGAAGTCACTGTGGTAGTGATCTTCTGCCTCTATGGTGTTCATGTTATGAGTTTTCGTCACAGTCTATATTACAATATAATTATATAAGTGAAAATGAAGAAAAATGACAACAAAAAAAATCACATGATCAAATTAATAACATAAACTTATAGGTTGTAGTTTCTCTTTTTTTTTTTAATTAATTCCTAGTTCTTATATTTGAACAAGAATTTCTTCTTGTAACTTCATTTTCTGTTCAGGTGTAAGTTGTTTATCTTCGTTGACAACTCGATCCATCAAATTTTTGTAAGATGTTTGTCTCCAGTTGTAACTTGATCAACTAGTTGTGTTATGACTTCTTGTTGTTAAGATTGTTTTTCATCCTCAGCTGTAACTTCTTTGCCAGGATTGTCATCTAGTTCTTGGAAATACATATCAATCACATTTTCAGTAAAATCAAGTTTGATATGGTGAGGTGGTACCATAGTATTTTTCTTTTTGTTATTTACCCCAGAATCAGTCACTTCGACACCCATTGATTTAAGCAACGCATTTACATTTTCTTGGTCTATCACACCTGAATTAAGATTTTCCAATAAATATATTGTATCATCTCTAGAATCATAGTTAATATCAGCTTCATCATCTTGTAATTCGGTAATCTTTCGCTTTGAAGATGGACAATCCTTTTTAGCTGGTCTTGCCTTTACATGAGATTTGTTTGACAACCCTTTGGTCCTATTTCTCATCTATTTCGTAGAGAAAATATATAAGTACCTTCTTCCACTTGCATCCATGTCACCTGATGTCCACCATGCAACTAAATCCCCATGATTGTCAATAGTGAACCTTCTTCCAATATAAATATACATAGAAACATAAAAGTGGGATTTCAACTTCCTTCTGTGACTCTCACATATGTTTCAAAGATCTTCTACACTCATGTTATCAATGGATTCAACTATAGTCATGATCATTCCACTACCCTTTGATTTATAATCAGCCATGGTCCAACCGTAACTGTAAGTAGGTTGTTTCTTCCATTGGCCACCAAAAAATAGTACACCGACTCCCTCATTCCTTAAACACAAACAATGTCATGAATTTATACAATGCGCGTGAAAAAGATGTTTTATACTTCAATATCCTATATAACTTTGCTAACCATTTCAGTCAATTTTAAGAGGTTATCTGATTATCAAATTTAAAATGAACAAAAGAAATAATTAACACGATAACTTTTTCATAAATAATGTATCAGAAAAGTATGATAAGCCAATCCATTTAAGGTGCTACTTAACATAGTACATACAACTCAAGTTAAGGAAAAAAAAGTTATACATACGGTAATCGAGATGCAATTCCATTCATCTTATTATTTCGAGCTATAGTTCCATTCGTCGTATTGTTTCGATCGCTTCACTGAAGCAACGAAATCAAAAACCAAAAATCAAAACCATAAACTTGTAAAATACTTTAAAATATAATACCTCAAATACAATTTGTACTTATCTTTATTGCATTATAGTTCTTAGAAACCCTAAAACACATAAACCCTAAACTCATTCGCCATTTTTATTAGTTCCAGAGAGAATACAAATACAAAAATAAAACGTGTCTATTAGGATACCACATTTAGAGAAGTATATTCACTGATTTAGTTGTTAATCATAACCGTGGATCATCACATAAAGGATAAAGTCGTCAGGCTTAAAATTAGATTAAGAAAATAAATAAATTAAGATAGTCAACACGTGCGATTCGCACAAACACCAAGTTAAGGGTTTTCTGAATAGAAAATCCAAAATAGGAGGAATTACAAATTCAATTAAGTAGATAGGGATAAATGCATAATCCTCCGTAATAATCTAAAGGAAATATAATTAATTAGCATAAAAAATTAAGCATCAATCCAGAAATTATAATTAAATAACCAGGATTGTGGTGTATTACCTGTAGATATATACCATTCATCCCAAACTCTCCCCAGTTCACCATCATCAGATGTGATGGGTGTATTACTAATTCCCCATCATCATCTTTGATCTCTTTTGTGAAGCACTTATCATAGATCTTACTAGGGATCCATATTGATATTTGAGCTAAAGCTTCATACAAGTACTAGGAATATAGGTCAAGGTTAAGTCTTGCTGACTTAACCAAGTCCTGCTAACTTAACCAAGTTTGTTTGTCACATATTATGTGTATAAATATATTTGTCCTTTAATTGTTTAATTATGTAAGACACATGAAACTTATCATTTTCTAAAACTTTCATTCAATAGTTTTTTTTTTTTTTTTTCAAACGGCTTTAGTTCGGTGTGAGTTTGCTAAGTTTTTTTTACTGTTCTTTTATCTCTTTAAACTGTTTTAGCGTCTGCTCGTAACGCTTGAGGGGGTGTACTAGGTTTATAGACCAAGGTCAAATCCTGCTGATTTACAAAGTCTGCCTAAAGCATGTTATGGATATAAATACCTTTGTCCTATAATTGTGTAAGGCGCTTGAAACTTTTCATTTTCTAATAACATTTATATTTCATTCATTAGTCTTGTCATAGTTTTTTTTTCCAAACGACCTTTTGTGGGTGTGAGTTCAACAAGTTTTTTTACTATTTTCTTAATCTCTTTAAACTGTTTGAGGGGGTGTATTAGGAAGATAGGTCAATGTCGATTCCTGCTAACTTCACCAAATATGTTTGTCACATTTTATGGGTATAAATAATTTTGACCTGTAACTGTGTAAGACACCCGAAACTTATCATTTTTTAATAATATTTTTGTTTCATTTAATAGTTTTCTCAATAAGTACTCTTTCATCAGACATGAGGTACTTCTATTATTTCCAGATGGCTTCCCTAAACAAAAATTGAGTGTTCTTTTCACTACATCTCCAACATCAGATGTAGATCCAGTCATATTCCAGTAACTAATTTAAGGTACTGTCCTAACAATTCTTCTATCTCTCCCGTGCTTTTCCATTAATGTGTAGAACAGTCTCTTTAAACCCTAGCCCAGATCTTGAGGATGGTACTTTGTATTTGAAATGGAACCCAGTAGGGTTTTGTACCTTTAAATTCATAAATTTAACTAGTTGCTTATCTGATGGAATGAACATAAACCCAAACGACAAATTTGGATAATCTAATTCTAAACCGACCCTGTTATGTAATTAGACATAAAAACTAAAAGACTAAACTTTATAAAAGATGTTGCAAAAAAGGATAAAATGCATAAAACACAAATACCAATTCTTATAATTTTTATAAGTACAAAAAAAAAAGAGCAAATGCCTTTCTTTTTGTTTTGCACCACCAGTTTGATTAGAGTTAGACGGTCTTTCCACCTCCTTGCCAGTGCCACATCCACCATCTTGATTAGTGTTAAACTTGCACTCGTTCTTACCACCAACAACACCATCAATTCTAAAGGACAAAAAAAGCCAGTAAACACACAGTTGTGTTCTGTATTTGTTTGTAAATATGTGAGACATACAAGTCTGTATTTTATGTTTATAGTGTTAATAATGTTGTTTGCCCTTAGTATTTTTAGTATGCATATACAATGTCGTCAACTTTCAGATTCTTTCTGTTATTCATTTTTCGTTTATTGTCATTATTCATTTTTTGTTTATTGTAATAGTCGGTGTGTTGCGAACTGTTATTTTGTTTTTTTTTCAATGTCTCTAATGAAAAAACGTTATATAATTCTAAAAAAAATGAGTTTCATTTGCCTTAACCAATTTCACCACTTCTTCCTCTATACTCTGCGCTTTCTAATCCTTCAAGGTAAACTCTAAAAAAATCTTCACAAACCCTAGTTTTTGCTTACATACAAGATAATCATCAGCATGTATGATTATTTATTTATTTATTTTTCAAAATAAAAATCTATTTTTCTTCTAAGTTTACTTTATGATATAAAGTTTTTTGATCCATGAACATTCATTAATAGTATAACTATTAATATATAAGAATTACAAAAAATAGGGGGGAAAAAGTCATGACACTATTCGATAGTGTATATACTATATACATTAACATTAACTTAGTTGTAAAAATATGTTCCATGTGTTAAAAACACAATGTTATATGATTTATTTATTTATTTTATATATGAATATTTTTTTTACATATATTTTTTAACTTGTATAAAATCTTTATTGAATATCTTTTTTTTTTTGAGAAATTATTTGGTGTTTCGAAATCTATTTCAGTCTATATAAATCTTAATTAATTCAAATTTAATTTATCATAATTCAAAATTATATATCTATAAGAATCCATGATTTTTTTAAGGAACCTTATAAATCCATTAAATTCAGGCAAAACTATAATCTATTTTTATCCATATAAATCCCATTCCAATACGCCCCTTTAAAATTCTCCAGAAAAACAAAAACAAAATGGCTAAAACGATAAGTTGCATAAAACACAAACAACAATTCTTAAAAAAGAAAAAAAAACACACCTACCTATCTTGTTCTTCGTCGCCATCCTGCCACCATCTTGGTTAGAAATCACAACTACCTCCTCCTCACTGCCATTAGTTCTTAAGAACAAATAACAGACTAAGTTTTTTTTGAAAAGAATTTCAAGAGAGGGTTTTTATTACACCAACTGACATTTGAGGGTAACAATTTTTAAGGAAAACAACTTACGTTTTTGATTTTGGAGGATATAACCTAAGCTCGGTGTTCGAAGAGGTGTTTCTTGATCGTTTTCTAGTTTGATTTTCATTCACCAGTGAATCTTTTTTTTTTAAAAGGTAAAGGGAAATTAAAATGAGAAATATTAAAATTCAAGAAACGTAAACTTAAAAGAGAAACCTACGTTGTTGTTTCATAGTCTTGATCAATCTCCTGCTCATTCTCAAGTTCGATCAATTGACCACTAGTAGAAACTTTGATTATCTAGAAAATAAGCTTAAATCCTTGAAAACCCCAATCCTATAGAGATTAATTTTAGGTTTTTGATGAAGAAGTTTGGTATTGATGATTGTTAACAAAATATAAATGTTGGAATTTATACTATAAATAAATAGTTAAAGGGAGATAGAGGTTTATAATGCCATATCATACTATATTGTAACCAAGAAGCGGCTAAGGGGTCGGGGTTGCAAGTAAACGAATCTAGTCATAGCATGTCAAATGATGCTCTCACCTCAGAGCGGACCCATGTAATCACAAACTACACGTGTACTAAAAAAATCCAACGGTGTAAATTTATCATATTTCCAACTGGGACCATTGACTTAGAAAATCAGAGGTATGGGTTCACTCTTTTTGTTACACCGGTGGTCTATCATCCCAAAGTGTTGTGGTCAGTCATCCGTTAACAAAAGGGTGACCCATAGTTTTAAAAGATAGATGTTTAGTTACAAACTTATGATATACATATTTTTGATCAGGGAAGGACAAGGGGTTGAAAAAATAAATCAGACCAGGGCTAGTAGCTTTGGTCAAACCCAATATAAATTAAATTTTCTTTTTAGGCTTGGGGACATAGAGGGCTATCTGGGCTAAAGCCCAGAGTTATCCCTCTCACAAATTTTCTTTCATGTCGAGAAGACTAGTCAAAGTGAAATAGCAGATTATGGATCTCGAAATCAGCTATAAAAAAATTTTGGTCAAGGAAAAGAGTTAATTTAGTTTTTTTTTCGTAATTAAAAACAAGACTGGTATCGCTGTAAGTTTTAGAAAAATGTTTTTTTAATAGTACTTTGTTGTACTGTGTTATACAAGTAGTTGGACATCTGGTAAACAATAATGTATCAAGCACTATTAAACCAATAAATTGTAAATTATGTCTGATAACTGTCACATTGAAGTGTTTATGATGTTGCTAGTGACGAAAAAAAGCTCGTGTATTTCATTTTTTTTATCAAAGGAGCAGGCAGACAACAAACTGGCTTTGATTGTGTTGAACAAACTAATAGACAACTAATCTTTAGGGTACAATATGAACTGACTTACTGACACCCAAATTTGGGTACACTACATTTGGTTATGCAATTCAACGCCAAGCATGGCAAGTAGGCTTAAACAAAATTCAAATATATTGTACTCATCCAAAGCAACTAGATATCCAACAACTTCTTCTCCTGGATGTGCTACACAGTGCAACAAGAGTATGAAATATGATGACTTCAGCATGAAAATGTTTTAAGTAGCCCTTTTGGTATGATGGGTTTGAGGCCCTCCTATTTTGATAAAAGCGTAAAAAACTACTCCTCTAGCATACTGTGGGCATGAGAGGGGCTTCTTATGGTTAAATCATGAAAGCGGAACAACAGCGAGGAAGATCAACATAAATTTTTATTCCATATGAGAAACCATGGAAAGAGACAAAAGAAAATGAGAGACAGCTAGACAATAGTAAAACACAGAATTTCTTATTGATACTGGTAAAAAACGAGGGAAGTGAAGAGCTGTTACAAGTTCTAACCACAACAATGTAACACAAATTTGCATCCAAAGTTCTTCTAGGCTTGATATGCAGCAGGCTATTTTTGATTGTAGGATGGAGAGGCAACTATTAGATCTCAAGGCAATCCTTGATACCCTGCTCAAACTTGTCGAGTGAGGTTATGGTGTCCAACAAGGCATCCGCCACATTTTCTCTGCATCACAAGAGTATAGATAACAAGTCTTAGCCATCCAGGGACAACTACCTAAGTTTTCAACTTTAATCCAGTTTGTAGGAGTTGAGTTCCAAAAATGAGACCACAAGCAATACTATAATCTAAATTTCTGAATCAAATAGGAATACTATAAAGCACACAAGAGAATATCATTGACAATGACCATAAGGGTATATTTTCCTGCAGTTTGCCTGACTATATACATCATAATCCATGTTCGAAAATTTCACAGAAACTAATGACGCCAATGATTAAGGAAAATCAGGTCAAAGACAAAAGCACCTACAGTGCTCGCTTGAAGGTTGGTTACTGAACATTAAGACAGCCCTAGAAGTGAATACTGAAAAAGAGATATAGCCACGCATACCCTTCAACATAGAAGTTCTGTTGGACAAAATTTTCATAACTGATTGCTACTTGGATACAAACACAAGAGACTAGAGCTTTTGTCATGGTACCATTCCTAAGAACACACCAATTATCTCAAATTACCTTCAGTTTGTTATCAGAAACATGAATCCATCCGAAACACAATCCTTTTTTTCAATTACTAATTGTCAAATAACTTATATCCAAATGATGGCACAATGCTATCCAAATGATGGAAGCAATCCCAAATCGTACCTCACAATGCTATAACATTAAGTAATAACTAAGTCGATACTCTCGTAAAAGGCAAGAGCTAGTTTACATACCTGCTGGAGGCAAGTTGAAAATCGGCATCATTTGCCACACCATTAAGGGAGCTGAGAGATCTGCATTTACAGATAAAACATAAATACTACTCTCGCAATTTCACTGCTGTCTTCATTCCACAAGATATATAACTAGAACATGATTACACTCAATTACAAGTAATGAAACCGGTAAGTACTCATATATTATATAGATTACCTTATAAGACTCCCTAAAATAGCTTCGGTTTCCAACTTAACAGGATTGTTATCGTCCAATAAAGAGGCCGCATTCTTCAAAACCAAAGTAAACGTGCAAACCTGATAACAACGATATAAGATTTAGAGCATTAAACATGTGTTAGTCTGCAATCTATACACTTCTAGTATAGAATAACGAATTCAGATTAGAAATCGAAATAAAGCCAAACCTCAACACCAGTACTAGCTTGAAATGAAACGAAAGAATTTCTTTCCAGAGGAACACAATCTCTTGTAGCAGATCTTAGTAGGTTCTGAACATCCTCAAAATCTTTATCCGGATTGTCAGAATCCATAGCTGAGAATTAAAATCCAATCAAGATTAAAACTCAATCAATAGAATCTCTGAGATGAAAGTTTTGTTAAATCCTACTTAGTATAAGATGTGCACTACGAAGACTATTTCGAGAAGCATCAATCGGAGCCAACACATATTTTGATGCTTTCTTCTTCTGATCCCTTAACCAATCCTTTGGTCCTGCTGAAATCAAATATGAGAAATTGTAAGAAAATATATATAGAAAGGAAATTTTTTTGAGGAATCGGAGTTCGAGAGAGGTGAGTACATATGCCGAGGGAGAAGGCGGAGGCTGGAGAGGGTTGATAGAGAAAAGGAATGAGTGTGAGGAGAGGGAGAATTGAGAAATTTCTGCGATTGATTTTGGTGTTGAGAATGAAATGCTGTTGTTCTTGCTGATGTAGTGGTGGTGGTTTTAATGGTGGAAGGGAAGTTTCGGACTGGAAAGGTTTTGGCGGGGGGATCCCGGTTACCGTGGAAATAAGGCGCGCCCCTACTGGTGTCATTGCTACGGATAACTCTTCGCTTTGCTTTGTTTCTAGGATTTCTATCTTTTTTTTGGCTATTCCGTGCTTCTTCTCACCCGGTGGGCCAGACATGTACAGCCAGGCCAATGGTTGATTAGATTGTCTTCCTTTAAAGTGTAAAACTATGTGTTATAGCAACTCCGATGGGCATATATAAATTTCGTCCAAACCAAAATCAGGTGGACAGGTAAAATGAGTTTTGAGCAATAGGAAATTATTATTTCATCTTACACGTAACCTGGTACGATAACGACTACATCACAATTTTACCAAATAATTATATTTTTTTTCTATATAAATCTTTTCTTATTCACCAATTTTAAACACATTCAACTTCTATTAATTCTTTATTTTCTCAAAAAAAAAAAAATCTTCCAATTTTATTAACATATTAGTTGTTTTCAGTCGTTTCATTCATTATATGGATTCTAATTTGGAAATGAAGAAACACAAATGTTAGGGGAAATATGGTTCCAACAAGCTCAAGGGATTATGCAACAGATTGATCAAATGAGAAGATTCAGACCATGAGAGAAGGATAACCAACACTATGATACAATTATACTTAGGGCGCAAATACCGCGAACGCCAGAACCAATAGTTATACTGAGAAGCAGATGGACGTGGAGATACCGAAAGGAACGACATCAACAAATGATGTTTGATTATTTTATAAATGAAAGTGTTTACTCAAGTGAAGATTTTCAACATCGCTTCTCCATGCCACAATAATTGGTCATGCGGGTTATTGCAGAGTTTTGTTGGATAAACCCTAAATTTAACTATCGAGTTGATGCATTAAATATACGAGGACATAGTCCTGAACAAAAGGTCATTGCATCCCAAAGGATTCTATGTTATGGTGTGCCTGTGGATTCCTGTGATGAGTACTGCCGTATGACAAAAATAACAACATACGAAAATCTCAATTTTTTTTGTAAAAATATAGTCAACCATATTGATCCACGTTTTTTATGGCAATCAACGCAAGATGATGTCGGCCGACTACTAGTTGAAAACAACCTGACAACCCGGAACCCTCACGTTTATTTGGATTCTTAGTTTCTTGTTTAAATTGTTTATGATATTCCACCAAAGCGTTGAATGGTCTTGTTGAACACCATTGATAGGATCAAGTGAAAATGCTACATAAGCTCTGCAAATAGCTTTATCTTCTTCCACGGTAAACTTTACACCGCGACACTTTCCCTTTCCTTTTGATTTTTTTTTTTTGTGTTTGTGTTTTATGATGAACTGGCCTTTTTTTCTGAATTTTTTGGAACAGAAGTTGAGATCAAGAGTTTGAGATGGAAAAATTAAGATTGAAGTGAAAGTAGATGAATTTTTAGGTGTAGAAGGTGTAACACCTTGAGTCCCGGACCAGAGTCAAACCCATATGAGGATCCGAAATCAAGGCGTTACGGGTCGAAAACGAGACAAATGCATATATAGTTGAATTAATTTAGTTAATTAAACTTTTAAATAAGATGAATTTAAGCATATGAATCCACTAATCATCGTTCACAACATTTTCAACCAATATTAATTCAATTTATATTTCAAGCAATGCAATCATTAAGCCCCACATTTCTAACTTCTACTTCCAACTTCCGAGAAATTTGTAAGAATGTCAATTGGGGTGAGATGACGACTCAGTAGAATGCATTCCCAATCTCAAAACATGCATAATAATATCAATGGGTCAAATAGCATACAACATGAGCATACAACATAATTTCAAGCAATCAATAATATATATATATATATAT